>PVIC010012774.1:0-39146 GCA_004025085.1 Thryonomys swinderianus | reverse complement strand
CGTTGTGCATATACCCTGATATTGGACTACATGCATCAGGGAGATTGTGGGCTCAGGCCAAGGACTGGGAGTTTTGACACTGTGGGAGTGATACACTAGTAAATGTCACTGCAAAATATGTGGTAAAAGCCACGATTCCCTTCCTTGATCACCAGGTTTTGAAATGTCCTGTGTGTTAGGCCTCAGGTACCTACAGGCTCTTGCCCTTTGATTAGGCTGCCAATCAGAATTCAGAAAAGCACAAATCCAAGTCTTGTTTTCGCAATTCCTGTGCATTAGTCCTGTAGTTGTCTTTTCAGTTTGAAGGTTTGGAGGAAGAATACGCAGAGTGTATGATGGAGGTAGAGTAGCGTTGAGAGTGTAAAGTTGAAAGGCGATATAGGGTTCAAAGCGATATCGAGAATATTGCCAGCATGGATTTTCTTGCATATTCAGCATCAGTTTGCCAAGGGACGCTGAGGTGTATATTGCGGATTTGCTTACAGCTCCTGAGTTTGTATATCTCCCTCCAGAATAGAGGGATATGCTGAATTCAGCAATGTGGCTAGCGTTAGGAATAGGATTCATGAGAGTGGTGCTGTCATTTTCACTGTTCTTGTGGATTGGGCTTCCCAAATTATAGTGAGGATGAAGGGTAGTGTCAGGATTGGTGTTAGCGTTATTGTGTTGTGCATATACCGTAACATCAGGCTTCAAGTGTAAGGGAAATTGTGGGCTCAGGCCAATAACTGGGAGTTGTGACTCTGTGGTAGTTACACAGTTCTGTATTTCACTCCCATTATATGGTAGTTTCTACGATTCTCTTTCTTGATCAACAGGTTTTGAAACGTCCCATGCTTTAGGCCTCAGGTACCTGCAGGCCCTTGCCCTTGGGTTAGGATGCCAGTCAGAATTCAGAAAACCACAAGTCCAAGTGTTGTTTTTATGATTCCTATGCATTTGTCATGCAGTTGTCTTCTCATTGGCACCGTTCAGAGGAAGAATACGCAGAGTGTATGATGGAGGTAGAGTCAGGTTGAGAGTGTAATATTGAAAGGCGGTGTAGGGTTCAAATTGAAATCGAGAATATGGCCAGCATGGATGTTCTTGCATATTCAGCATCAGTTTGCCAAGGAATGGTGAGGCGTATAGCTGAGATTATGCTGAGAGTCCCTGGGTTTGTACATTTCCCTCCAGAATAGAGGGATATGCTGAATTCAGCAATGTTTCTAGGGTTATGGTTAGGATTCATTAGAGTGGTAGTGTCATTTTCACTATTCTTGTGGACTGGGCTTCCCAAATTATAGTGAGGATGAAGCATACTGTCAGGATTGGAATTATCATTAGTGCATAGTGCATGTATGCTGATATATGGCTTCATGCCTCAGCGGATTGTGGTGTCAGGCCAAGGACTGGGAGTTGTGACTCTGTGGGAATGACAAACTTCTCTATTGCACTGCACAATATATGGCAAGAGCCACGATTCTCTGTCTTGATCAACTGGTTTTGAAATGTCCTGTTTATTAGGCCTCAGGTACAAGCAGGCTCTTGCCCTTGGGTTAGGATGCCAGGCAGAATTCAGAAAACAAAAGTCCAACAGTTTTTTTTTTTTTTGAGATTCCTGTTCATTTGTCATGCAGTAGTCTTGTCAGTGGCAAGGTTCGGCGGAAGAATAGGCCCAGTGTATATTGGAGACAGAGTGGGGTTGAGAGTGCAAGGTTTTAAGCCGGGGTAGGGTCCACATTGAGATCGAGAATGGTGGCACTGATGGTTTTCTTGTGTATTCAGCATCAGTTTGTCAAGGAATGGTGAGGTATATAGATTTGATTAATCTGAGAGCTAGTGGGGTTGTACCTCTCCCTCCAGAATGGAGTCATTTGCTGAATTCAGCATTGCCACTAGGGTTAGGTTTAGGACTCGTGAGAGTGCTACTGTCATTTTGACTATTCCTGTGGATAGGGCTTCCCAAACTATAGTGAGGATGTAGGGTACTGTCATCATTGGAATTAGCTGTAGTGCGTTGTGCATATACCCTTATATAAGACTACACGCATCAGGGAGATTGTGGACTCAGGCCAAGGAATGGGATTTCAACACTGTGGGAGTGATACACTTCTGTATGTCACTCAAAAATATGTGGCAAAAGCCACGACTCCCTTGCTTGATGACCAGGTTTTGAAATGTCCTGTGTGTTAGACCTCAGGTACCTGCAGGCTCTTGCCCTTGGATTAGGCTGCCAATCAGAATTCAGAAAAGCACAAGCCCAAGTGTTGTTTTCATGACTCCTGTGCATTAGTCCTGTAGTTGTCTTTTCAGTTTCAAGTTTCGGAGGAAGAATACACAGAGTGTATGATGGAGGTATTTCAGGTTGAGAGTGTAAGGTTGAAAGGCGGTGTAGGGATCAAATTGAGATCGGGAATATTGCCAGCGTGGATTTTCTTGCATATTCTGCATCAGGTTGCCAAGTGTTGGTGAGGCGTATAGCTCAGATTATGCTGAGAGCTACTGGGTTGGTACATCACCCTAAAGAATGGAGGCATATGCTGAATTCAGCAATGTGGCTAGGGTTCGGGATAGGTTTCATCAGAGTGCTACTGTCATTTTCACTATTCTTGTGGATTGTGCTTCCCAAATTATAGTGAGGATGAAGGGTACTGTCAGCATTGGAGTTACCATTAGTGCGTTGTGCATATACCATAACATAGGGCTTCAAGTGTAAAGGAATTTGTGGGCTCAGACCAGAACTGGCAGTTGTGACTCTGTGGTAGTTACACAGTTCTGTATTTCACTCCCAATATATGGTGGTTGCCACGATTCTTTTTCTTGATCAACAGGTTTTGAAATGTTCTGTGCATTAGGCCTCATGTACCTGTAGGCCCTTGCCCTTGGGTTACTCTGCCAGTCAGAATTCAGAAAACCACAAGTCCAAGTGTTTTTACGATTCCCATGCATTTGTCATTCAGTTGCCTTCTCAGGGGCACCGTTCAGAGGAAGAATATGCCGAGTGTAGGATGGCGGTAGAGTGGGGTTGAGAATGTTAGGTTGAACGGTGGGGTAGGTTTCAGATTGAAATCGAGAATGGTGTCACTGTGGATTCTCTCTCATATGCAGCATCAGTTTGCCAAGGAATGGTGAGGCATGTACCTCGTATTATGCTGAGAGCTTTTGGGGTTGTACCTCTATTTCCAGAATGGAGGCATTTGCTGAATTCAGCAATGTGGCTAGGGTTATGGTTAGGATTCATGAGTGTGGTACTGTCATTTTGACTATTCCTTTGAATTGGGTTTCTAAAACTATAGAGAGGATGAAGGGTACTGTCAGGACTGGAGTTAGCATTATTGCATTGTGTATGTACCCTGATATATGGCTTCATGCGTCAGGAACATTGTGGGCTCAGGCCTAGGACTGGAAGTTGTGACGCTGTGGGAGTGACACAGTTGTCTATTTCACTGCATATATCTGGAAATCCACACGATTTTCTTTCTTGATCAACAGGTTTTGAAATGTCCTGTGTGTTAGACCTCAGGTACCTGCAGGTTCTTCCGCGTGGGTTACACTGCCAGTCAGAATTCAGACAACCACGAGGCCAAATGTTGTGGTGGCGATTCCTGTGTATTAATCATGCAGTGGTCTTGTCATTTTCATGATTCGGAGGAAGACTATGCAAACTGAAGAATGGAGTTAGAGTGGCGTTTAGAGTGTAAGGTTGAAAGGCATGTTAGGGTTCAAATTGAGAACAAGAATGTTATCACCGTGGATTTTCTTGCATGTTCTGCATCAGTTTCGCAAGGAATGGTGAGGCGTATATCTCGGGATATGCAGGGAGCTAGTGGTGTTGTACCACTCCCTCCAGAATTTAGTCATTTGTTAATTCAGCCTTGTGGCTAGAGTTACAGATAGGATTCATGAGAGTGGTACTGTCATTTTGACTCTTTCTGTGGATTGGGCTTCCAAAACTATGGTTAGCATGAAGAGTACTCTCAGGATTGGTGTTAGCATTAGTGTGTTGTGCATATACCCTGATATATGGCTTCATGCCTCAGGGTGTTTGTGGGGTGAGGCCCAGGACTGGGAGTTGTGACTCTTTGGGAATGACAAACTTCGCTATTGCACTGCCAAATATATGGCAATAGCCAAGATTCTCTTTCTTGATCAACAGGTTTTGAAATGTCCTGTGTTAGGCCTCAGGTACATTCAGGTCCCTGCCCTTGGGTTAAGATGCCAGTCAGAATTCAGAAAACCACCAGTCCAAGTGTTGCTTTTACGATTCCCATGCATTTGTCATGCAGTTGTCTTCTCAGTGGCACCGTTCAGAGGAAGAATATGCAGAGTGTATGATGACGGTAGAGTGAGATTCAGAATGTTAGGTTGAATGGCGGGGTAGGGTTCAGATTGAGATCGAGAACGGTGTCACTGTGAATTTTCTCGCGTATTCAGCATCAGTTTGCCAAGGAATGGTAAGGTGTGTAGCTCGGATTATGCTGAGTTTTTGGGGTTGTACCTCTCTCTCCAGAATTGAGGCATTTGCAGAATTCAGCATTGTGGCTAGGGTTAGGGTTAGGACTCATGAGAGTGGTACTGTCATTTTCACTATTCCTGTGGATTGGGCTTCTAAAACAATAGAGAGGATGAAGGGTACTGTCAGGACTTGAGTTAGCATTATTACATTGTGTATGTTAGGATTCGTGAGAGTGCTACTATCATTTTGACTATTCCTGTGGATAGGGCTTCCCAAAGTATAGTGAGGATGAAGGGTACTGTCATCATTGGAATCAGCATTAGTGCGTTGTGAATATACCCTTATATAAGGCTACATGCATCAGGGTGATTGTGGGCTCTGGCCAAGGACTGGGAATTTTAACACTGTGGGAGTGATACCCTTGTGTATGTCACTCCAAAATATGTGCTAAAAGCCACGACTCCCTTCCTTGATCACCTGGTTTTGAAATGTACTGTGTGTTAGGCCTCAGGTACTTGCAGGCTCTTGCCCTTGGGTTAGGGTGCCAATCAGAATTCAGAAAAGCACAAGTCCAAGTGTTGTTTTTGCGATTCCTGTGCATTTGTCCTGTAGTTGTCTTGTCAGTTTCAAATTTTGGAGGAAGAATACGCAGAGTGTAAGATGGAGGTAGAGTCGGGTTGAGAGTGCAAGGTTGAAAGGCGGTGTAGGGTTTAAATTGAGATCCAGAATATTGCCAGCATGGATTTTCTTGCATATTCAGCATCAGTTGGCCAAGGGATGGTGAGGCGTATAGCTCGGATTATGCTGAGAGCTACTGGGTTGGTACATCTCCCTCCAGAATGGAGGCATATACTGAATTCAGCAATGTGGCTAGGGTTAGGGTTAGGATTCTTGAGAGTGGTAGTGTCATTTTCACTATTCTTATGGATTGGGCTTTCCAAATTATAGTGAGAATGAAGGGTATTCTCAGCATTGGAGTTAGCATTAGTGCGTTGTGCATATACCGTAACATAGGGCTTTAAGTGAAAGGGAAATTGTGGGCTCAGGCCAAGAACTGCAAGTTGTTCCTCTGTGGTAGTTACACTGTTGTGTGTTTCACTCCCAATATATTTTAGTTGCCATGATTCTCTTTATTGATCAACAGGTTGTGAAAGGTCCTATGCGTTAGGCCTCAGGTACCTGCAGGCCCTTGCCCTTGGGTTAGGATGCCAGTCAGAATTCAGCAAAACAGAAGTCCAAGTGTTGTTTTTACGATTCCTATGCATGTGTCATGCAGTTGTCTTCTCAGTGGCACCGTTCAGAGGAAGAATATGCAGAGTGTATGATGGCGATAGAGTGGGGTTGAGAATGTTAGGTTAAACTGTGGGGTAGGGTTCAGACTGAGATCGAGAATGGTGTCACTGTGGATTTTCTCGCGTATTCAGCATCAGTTTGCCAAGAAATGGTGAGGCGTGTAGTTCCGATTATGCTCAGAGCTTTTACGGTTGTACCTCTCCTCCAGAATGGAGGCATTTGATGAATTCAGCATTGTGGCTACAGTTAGGGTTAGGATTCATGAGAGTGGTACAGTCATTTTCACTATTCCTATGGATTCAGCTTGTAAAACTATAGATCGGTTGAGGGGTACTGTCAGGACTGGAGTTAGCATTCGTGCGTTGTGCATATAGCATAACATAGGGCTTCACGTGTAAGGGAAATTGTGGGCTCAGGCCAAGAACTGGGAGATGTGACTCTGTGGTAGTTACACAGTGCTGTATTTCACTGCAAATATATTTTATTTGCTACGATTCTCTTTCTTGGTCAACAGGTTTTGAAATGTCCTCTGTGTTAGATATCAGGGACCTGCAGGCTCTTGCCCTTGGGTTAGGCTGCCAGTCAGGATTCAGAAAACCAAAGTCCAAGTGTTGTTTTCACGATTCCTATGCATGGCTCATGCAGTTGTCTTCTCAGGGGCACTGTTCTGAGGAAGAATATGCAGAGTGTATGATGGCGTTAGAGTGTGGTTGAGAATGTTTGGTTGAAAGGCAGGGTAGGGTTCATATTGAGATCGAGAATGTTGTCACCGTGCATTTTCTTGCATGTTCTGTATCAGTTTCACAAAGAATGGTGAGGCGTATATCTCGGGATATGCAGAGAGCTAGTGGTGTTGCACCTCTCCCTCCAGAATTTAGGCATTTGCTGAATTCAGCCTTTGGCTAGGGTTACAGATAGGATTCATGAGAGTGGTACTGTCATTTTGACTATTTCTGTGGATTGGGCTTCCAAAACTATGGTGAGGATGAAGAGTACTGTCAGGATTGGAGTTAGCATTAGTGTGTTGTGCATATACCCTTATATATGGCTTCATGCCTCAGGGAGATTGTGGGTTCAGGCCAAGGACTGGGAGTTGTGACTCTGTGGGAATGACAAACTTCTCTATTGCTCTGCCAAATATATGGCAATAGCCACGGTTCTCTTTCTTGATCAACATGTTTTGAAATGTCCTGTTTGTTAGGCCTCAGGTACAAGCAGGCTCTTGCCCTTGTGTTAGGATGCCAGTCAGAATTCAGGAAACCAAAGTCCAAGTGTTTTTTCGCGATTCCTGTGCATTTGTCATGCAGTAGTATTGTCAGTGACAAGGTTCGGAGGAAGAATACGCAGATTGTATGATGGAGGTAGAGTGGGTTTGAGAGTGCAAGGTTTTAAGCCTGGGTAGGGTTCACATTGAGATCGAGAATGGTGGCACTGATGGTTTTCTTGTGTATTCAGCATCAGTTTGTCAAGGAATGGTGAGGCATATAAATTCTATTATTCTGAGAGCTAGTTGGGTTGTATCTCTCCCTCCAGAATGGAGTTACTTGCTGAATTCAGCATTGTCACTAGGTTTAGGGTTAGGATTCGTGAGAGTGCTACTGTCATTTTGACTCTTCCTGTGCATTAAGCTTCACAAACTATAGTGAGTTTGAAGGGTACTGTCATCATTGGAATTAGCATTAGTGCATTGTGCATATACCCTAATGTAGCGCTTCATGTGTCAGGGAGATTGTGGGATCAGGCAAAGCCCTGGGAGTTGTGACTCTATGGAAATGACACAATTCTGTATTTCACTGTAAATATTTGGTAATAGCCACGATTCTATTTCTTGATCCACATGTTTTATAATGTCCTGTGTGTTCTGCCTAAGGTACCTGCATGCTCTTGCCCTTGGGTTTGGCTGCCAGGGAGAATTCAGAAAACACAAAGTCCAAGTGTTCTTTTCGCGAGTCCTGTGCATTTGTCATGCAGTTTTCCTATCAGTGGCACAGATCCGAAGAAGATCATGCAGAGTGTATGATGGAGGTAGACTGGGGTTCAGAGTGTAAGGTTGAAAGGCAGTTTAGCGTTCAGACTGAGATCGAGAATGGTGTCACTGTGGATTTTCTTCTGTATTCAAAATCAGTTTGCCAAGGAATGTTTAGCAGTGTAGCTCAGATTTTGCTGAGAGCTAGTGGGGTGTTATCTCTCCCTCCAGAATGGAGGCATTAGCTGAATTCAGCATTGTAGCTTGGGTTAGGTTTAGGATTCGTGAGAGTGGTACTGCCATTTTGACTATTCTTGTGGATTGATTTTCCCAAACTTTAGTGAGGATGAAGGGTACTGTCTGGGTTTGATTTAGCATTAGGGCATTATTCATATACCCTGATATAGGGCTTCATTTGGCAGAGACATTGTTGGCTCAGACCAAGGCCTGGGAGTTGTGACTCTGTGGGAGTGACACACTTCTGTATTTCACTGCCAAATATATGGTAATAGCCACTATTCTCTTTCTTGATCAACAGGTTTTGAATGTCCTGTGTGTTAGGCCTCAGGTATGTGAAGGCTTTTGCCTTTGCATTAGGCTCCCATTAAGAATTCAGAAAACTACAAGTCCAAGTATGTTTTCATGATTCTCATGCATTTGTCATGCAGTTGTCTTGTCATTGGAACGGTTCAGAGGAGGAATATGCAGAGTGTATGATGTAGGTGCAGTGGGGTTGAGAGTGTGAGGTTGAAAGGCGGGGTAGGCTTCAGATTGATATGAAGAATCGTGTAAATCTGTATTTTCTTCCGTATTCAGCATCAGTTTGCCATGGAATGGTGAGGCCTATAGATCAGATTGTTCTGAGAGCTAGTGGGGTTCTACCTCTCCTTCTAGAATGGAGGCATTTGCTGAATTCAGCATTGTGGCTAGGGTTAGAGTTAGGAATCATGAGAGTGGTACTGTCATTTTGACTATTCCTATGGATTGGGCTTCTTAAACTATAGACAGGATGGAGCGTACTGTCAGGATTGGAGTTAGCATTATTGCATTGTGCATGTACCCTGAAATAGGGCTTCATGCGTCAGGAAGATTGTGGGGTCAGGCATAGGACTGGAAGTTGTGACTCTGTGGGAGTGACACACTTCTGTATTTCACTGCAAATATATGGTAATAGCCATGATTCTCTTTCTTGATCAACAGGTTTTGAAATGTCCTGTGTGTTAGGCCTCAGGTACCTGCATGCTCTTGACCTTGGCTTATGCTGCCAGTCGGAATGAAGAAAACCACAAGTCCAAGTGTTGTTTTGGCGATTCCTGTGCATTTGCCCTGCAGTTATCTTGTCAGTGACACTGTTCGGAGAAAAATATGCAGAGTGTATGATGGAGGGAGAGTGGGGTTGACAGTGCAAGGTTCAAAGGCGGTGTAGGTTTCAGACTGAGATCGAGAATGTTTTCACCATGCATTTTCTTGCGTATTCAGCATCAGTTTGCTAAGGAATGGTGAGCAGTATAGGTCGGATTATGCTGAGAGATAGAGGGTTTGTACCTCTCCTTGCATAATGGAGGCATTTGCTGAATTCAACATAGTGGCTAGGGATAGGGCTAGGATTCGTGAAAACCGTACTGTGATTTTGACTATTCCTGTGGATTGGGCTTCCTAAACTATACTGAGGATGAAGGGTACTGTCAGGATTGGCGTTAGCATTAGTGCGTTGTGCCTATACCCTGATATAGGGCTTCATGCATCAGGGAGATTGTGCAGTCTGTCCAAGGACTGGGAGTTGTGACTCTGTGGGAGTGACACAATTCTGTATTTCACTGCAAATATCTGGTAATCCCCATGATTCTCTTTCTTGAGCAACAGGTTTTGAAATGTCCTGTGTGTTAGGCCTCTGGTACCTGCAGGCTCTTCCCCTTGGGTTAGGCTGCCAGTCTCAATTCAGAAAACCCCATGTACAAATGTTGTTTTGGTGATTCCTGTGCATTTGACATGCTGTTTTCTTGTCATTGGCAAGGTTCAGGGGAAGAATAGGGAGAGTGTATGATGGAGGTTGAGTGGGGTTGAGAGTGCAAGGTATCAAGCCGGGGTAGGGTTCACATTGAAATCGAGAATAATGTCATTGTGGGTTTTCTTGTGTATTCAGCATCAGTTTGTCAAGGAATGGTGAAGCATATAAATCTGATTATGCTGAGAGCTAGTGGGGTTGTACCACTCCCTGCAGAATGGAAGCATTTGCTAAATTCATCATTGTGGCTAGGGTTAGGGTTAAGATTCATGAGAATGGTACTGTCATTTTGACTATTCCTGTGAATTGGGCTTCCAAAACTGTAGTGAGGATGAAGGGTTCTGTCAGGATTGGATCCTGCATTACTGCGTTTTGCACATACCCATATATAAGGCTTCATGCATCAAGGAGATTTTGGACTCAGGCCAAGGACTGGGAGTTGTGACTCTGTGGGTGTGATGCACTTCTGTTTTTCACTGCCACATATATGGTAATAGCCACGATTCTCTTTCTTCATCAACAAGATTTGAAATGTCCTGTGTGTTAGTCCTCAGGTAACTGCATTCTCTTGCCTTTGGGTTAGGCTGCCAGTCAGAATTCAGAAAACGCCTAGTCAAAGTGTTGTTTTGACGATTCCTTTGCATATGTAAAGAAGATGTCTGGTCAGTGGCATGGTTCGGAGGAAGGATATGCAGAGTTTATGATGCAGGCAGAGAGTGGTTGAGAGCATAAGGTTAAAAGGCGGTTTAGGGCTCAGATTGAGATCGAGAACGGTGTCACTGTGGATTTTCTTGCATATTCAGCATCAGTTTGCCAAGGAATGGTGAGAAGTATAGCTCAGATTGTACTGAGATCTACTGGGGTTGTACCTCTCCCTCCCGAATAGAGGCATTTGCTGAATTCATCATTGTGGCTAGTGTTAGGTTATTATTCTTGAGAATGCTGCTGTCATTTTGACTATTCCTGTGGATTGGGCTTCCCAAACTATAGTGGGGACGAAGGGTACCGTCAGGATTGGAGTTAGGATTAGTGCGTTGTGCATATACCCTGATATAGGACTACATGCATCAGGGAGATTCTGGGCTCAGGACAAGGACTTGGAGTTTTGACACTGTGGGAGTGATACACTTGTGTATGTCACTGCAAAATATGTGGTATAAGCCACAATTCCCTTCCTTGATCACCAGGTTTTGAAATGTCCTGTGTGTTAGGCTTCAGGTACCTGCAGGCTATTACCCTTGGGTTAGCCTGCCAATCAGAATTCAGAGAAGCACAAGTCCAAGTGTTGTTTTTTGTGATTCCTGTGCATTAGTCCTGAGGTTGTCTTGTCAGCTTCAAGGTTCTGAGGAAGAATACGCAGACTGCATGATGGAGGTAGAGTCGTGTTGAGAGTGTAAGTTTGAAAGGTCGTGTAGGGTTCAAATTGAGATCGAGAATGTTGCCAGCATGGATTTTCTTGCATATTCAGCATCAGTTTGCCATGGAATAGTGAGGTGAATAGCTCGCTTTATGCTGAGAGCTAGGGGTTTTTAAATCTCCCTTCAGAATGGACGCGTATGCTGAATTCAGCAATGTGGCTAGGGTTAGGGTTAGGATTCATGAGAGTAGTTCTGTCATTTTCACTATTCTCTTGGATTGGGCTTCCAAAATTATTGTGAGGATTAAGGGTACTGACATGATTGGAGTTAGCATTAGTGCATTTTGCATATACCATAAAATAGGGCTTCATGTGTAAGGGAAATTGTGGGCTCAGGCCAAGGCCTGGGAGTTGTGACTCTGTGGGTGTGACACACTACTGTATTTGACTGCAAATATGTGGTAATAGCTACAATTCTCTTTCTTGATCAACAGGTTTTGAAATGTCCTGTGTGTTAGTTCTCAGGTAATTGTAGGTCTTGACCTTGGCTTAGGCTTCCAGTCGCAATACAGAAAACCAGAAGTCCATGTATTGTTTTCGTGATTCCTGTGCATTTGTCATGCAGTTATCTAGTCAGTGGCATGGTTCGGAGGAACAATATGCAGAGTGTATCATGGAGGTAGAGTGGGCTTGAGAGTGCAAAGTTCAAAGGCGGTGTAGGTTTCAGTCTGAGATAGAGAATGTTTTCACTGTGTATTTTCTTGTGTATTCAGCATCAGTTTGCCAAGGAATGGTGAGGCCTATAGCTCTGATTATTCTGAGAGCTATTGGGGGTGTTACTTTCTTTCCGGAATGGAGGCATTTGCTGAATTCAGCATTGTGTGTAGGGTTAGGGTTAGGATTCGTGAGGCTTGTAATGTCCTTTTGACTATTCCTCTGGATTGGACTTCCAAAACTATATTGAGGTTGCAGGTTACTCTCAGGATTGGAGTTAGCATTAGTGCATTTTGCATATACCCTGATATAGGGCTTCATGCATCAGGGAGATTGTGGAGTCAGGCCAAGGCCTGGGAGTTGTGACTCTGTGGGAGTGAAACAATTCTGTATTTCAGTGCAAATATCTGGTAATCCGCACGATTCTCTTTCTTGATCAACAGGTTTTGAAATTTCCTGTGTTTTAGGCCTAATGTACCTGCAGGATCTTCCCCTTGGCTTAGGCTGCCAGTCAGAATTCAGAAAACCACAAGTCCAAATGTTGTTTTGGCGATTACTGTGCATTTGTCATGCAGTTGTCTTGTCAGTTTCACAGTTCAGAGGAAGAATACACAGAGTGTAGGATGGAGGTAGAGTGGGGTTGAGAGTGTAAGTTTGAAAGGCGGGGTAGGGTTCATATTGAAATCGAGAATGTTGTCAACATGGATTTTCTTGCATGTTTCACATCAGTTTGTCAAGGAATGGTGAGGCATATAGCTCGGAATATGCTGAGAGCTAGTGGTGTTGTACCTTTTACTCCAGAATGGAGGCATTTGCTGAATTCCACATTGTGGCTAGGGTAACGCTTAGGATACATGCGAGTGGTACTGTCATTTTGACTATTTCTGTGGATTGGGCTTCCAAAACAATAGTGAGGATGAAGGGTACTGTCAGGATTGGAGTTTGCTTTAGTTCGTTTTGCACATACCGTGGTATAAGTCTTCATGCATCAGTTAGATTGTGGACTCAGGCCAAGGACTTTGAGTTGTGACTCTGTGGAAGTGATACACTTCTGTGTTTCACTGCCAAATATATGGTGATAGCCACGATTCTTCTTCTTGATCAACAAGTTTTGAAATGTTCTGTGGGTAGTCCTCAGGTACTTGCAGAATCTTGCCCGTGGTGTAGGCTTCCAGTCAGAATTCAGAAATCCCCAAGTCCAAGTGTTGTTTTCGTGATTCCTGTGCATTTGTCATGCAGTTGTCCTTTCAGTGGCAAGGATCAGAGGAAGAATATGCAGAGTGTATAATGAAGGTAGAGTGGGGTTGAGAATGTCAGGTGGAAAGGCGGGTAGGGTTCAGGTTGAGATCGAGAATGGTGTCACTGTGGATTTTCTTGCTTATTCAGGATCAGTTTGCCAAGGAATATTGAGGCGTGTAGCTCGGATTATGCCGACAGCTAGTGGGGTTTTGCCTCTCCTTCCAGAATGGAGGCATTTGCTGAATTCAGCATTTTTGCTAGGGTTAGGTTTAGGATTCTTGAGAGTGGTACTGTCATTTTGACTATACCTGTGGATTGGGCTTCCCAGACTGTAGTGAGGATGAAGGGTACTGTCGGCAGTGGAGTTAGCATTAGAGCATTGTGCATATACCCTAATATAGCACTTCATGTGTCAGGGAGATGGTGGGCTCAGGCAAAGGACTGAGAGTTGTGACTCTTTTGGAGTGACACAATTCTGTATTTCACTGCAAATATCTGATAATCGACACCATTCTCTTTCTTGATCAACAGGTTTCGAAATGTCCTGTGTGTTAGGCCTCAGGTACTTGCAGACTCTTGCCCTTGGGGTAGGCTGCCAGTCAGAATTCAGAAAACCACAAGTCCAAGCATTGTTTTCGCGATTCCTGTGCATTTGGCATACAGTTGTCCTTTCAGTGGCAAGATTCAGAGGAAGAATATGCAGAGTGTTTAATGGAGGTAGAGTGGGGTTGAGAATGTCAGGTGGAAAGGCAGGTAGGGTTCAGATTGAGATCAAGAATGGTGTTACTGTGGATTTTTTGCATATTCAGCATCAGTTTGCCAAGGAATGTTGAGGCGTGTAACTCGGATTATGCCGACAACTAGTGGGGTTTTACCTCTCCTTCCAGAACGGAGGCATTTGCTGAATTCAGCATTTTGGTTAGGGTTATGTTTAGGATTCGTGAGAGTGGTATTGTCCTTTTGACTATACCTGTGGATTGGGCTTCCCAGACTGTAGTGAGGATGAAGGGTACTGTCGCCTTTGGAGTTAGCATTAGTGCATTGTGCATATACCCTAATATAGCGCTTCATGTGTCAGGGAGATTGTGGGCTCAGGCAAAGGACTGGGAATCGTGACTCTGTGGGAGTGACACAATTCTGTATTTCACTGCAAATATCTGGTAATCGACACCATTCTCTTTATTGATCAACAGGTTTTGAAATGTCCTGTGTGTTAGGCCTCAGGCACTTGCAGACTCTTGCCCTTGGGTTAGGCTGCCAGTCAGAATTCAGAAAACAACAAGTCCAAATGTTTTTTTGGCTATTCCTGTGCATTTGTCATGCAGTTGTCTTTTCCCTGTCATGGTTTGGAAGAAGATATGCAGAGTGTATGATGGAGGTAGAGTGGGGTTGAGAGTGTAAGGTTGAAAGGCAGTGTAGGGTTGAGATTGAGATCGAGAAGTGTCACTGTGGATTTTCTTGCTTATTCAGCATCACTTTTCCAAGGAATGGAGAGGCCTATAGATCGGGTTATGCTGCGAGCTAGTGTGATTTTACATCTCCTTCAAGAGTGGAGGCATTTGCTAAATTCAGCTTTGTGGCTAGGGTTAGGTTTAGGATTTGTGAGAGTGGTACTGTCATTTTGACTAGTCCTTTGGATTGGGCTTCCCATACTGTAGTAAGGATGAAGGGTACTGTCAGGATTGGAGTTAGCATTACTGAGTTCTGCATATACCCTAATATAGTGCTTCATGTGTCAGGGTGCTTGTGGGCTCAGGCCAAGGACTGAGAGTTGTGACTCTGTGGGAGTGAAACTCTTCTTTATTTCACTTCAAAATATATGGTAATAGCCATGATTCTTTTTCTCGTTCAACAGGTTTTGAAATGTCCTGTGTGTTAGGCCACAGATACCTTCAGGCTCTTGTATTTGGGTTAGGCTGCCAGTCAGAATTCAGAAAACCACAAGTCCAAATGTTGTTTTGGTGATTCCTGTGCATAGGTCGTGCAGTTGTCTTGTCAGTTTCATGGTTCGGAGGAACAATACGCAGAGTGTAGGATGTATGTAGAGTGGGGTTGAGAGTGCAAGGTTGAAAGGCAGGGTAGTGTTCATATTGAGATCGAGAATGTTGTCACTGTCGCTTTCATTGCATGTTCCACATTGCTTTGGCAAGGAATGGTGAGATGTATAGCTTGGATTATGCTGAGAGCTAGTGGGGTTCTACCTCTCCCTCCAGAATGGAGGCATTGCTGAATTCAGCCCTGTAGCTAGGGCTAGGGATAGGATTCATGAGACTGGCCCTGTCATTTTGTCTATTCCTATGAATTGAGCTTCCAAAACTATAGTGAGGATGAAGAGTACTGTCAGCATTGGAGTTAGTATTAGTGCATTATGCCTATACCCTGATATAGGGCTTCAAACCTCAGGGTGATAGTGAGCTCAGGCCAAGTACTGGGTGTTGTGACTCTGTGCGAGTGACACACATCTGTATTTCACTGCAAATATATAGTAATAGCGACGATTTTCTTTCTTGATCAACAGGTTTTTAAATGTCCTGTGTGTTAGGCCTCAGGTGATTGCAGACTCTTGCCCTTGGGGTCGGCTTCCAGTCAGAATTCAGAAAACGACAAGTCCAAGTGTTGTTTTTGCAATTCCTGTGCATTTGTCATGCACTTGTCCTTTCAGTGGCATGGTTCAGAGGAAGAATATGCAGAGTGTTTAATGGAGGTAGAGTGGGGTTGAGAATGTTAGGTTGAAAGGCAGGTATGGTTCAGATTGAGATCGAGAATGGTGTCACTGTAGATTTTCTTGTGTATTCAGCATCAGTTTGCCTAGGAATGGTGAGGCGTGTAGCTCAGATTATGCAGAGAGCTAGTGGGGTTTTACCTCTCCTTCCAGAACGGAGGCATTTGCTGAATTCAGCATTTTGGCTAGGGTTAGGTTTAAGATTCGTGAGAGTGGTACTGTCATTTTGACTATACCTGTGGATTGGTCTTCCCAGACTGTAGTGAGGATGAAGGGTACTGTCGGCATTGGAGTTAGCATTAGTGCATTGTGCATATACCCTAATATTGCACTTTAGGTATCAGGGAGATGGTGGGCTCAGGCAAAGGACTGGGAGTTGTGACTCTGTGGGAGTAACACAATTCTGTATTTCACTGCAAATATATGGTAATAGCCACTAATCTCTTTCTTGATCAACAGGTTTTGAAATGTCCTGTGTGTTAGGTCTCAGGTATGTGTAGGCACTGGCCCTTAGGTTAGTCTGCCAGTCAGAATTCAGAAAACCACAAATCCAAGTGTTGTTATGGAGATTCCTGTGCATTTGTCATGTAGTATTCTTGTGATTAGCATGTTTTGGAGGAAAAATATGCAGAGTGTATGATGGAGGTACTGTGGGGTTGAGAGTGTAAGGATGAAAGGTGGTGTAGGGTTCAGATTGAGATCAAGAATGCTGTCACTGTGTATTTTCTTCCGTATTCAGCATCAGTTTGCCAAGGGATGGTGAGGCCTATAGATAGGACTATTCTGAGAGCTAGTTGGCTTCTACCTCTCCCTCAAGAATGGAGGCATTTGCTGAATTCATCATTTTGCTTTTGTTTAGGTTTAGGTTTCATGAGAGTGATACTGTCATTTTGACTTTTCCTATGGATTTGGCTTCTTAAACTATAGAGAGGATGAAGGGTACTGTCCGGATTGGAGTTAGCATTATTGCATTGTGCATGTACCCTGATATAGGGCTTCATGTGTCAGGAAGATTGTGGGCTCAGTCCTGGTACTGGAAGTTGTGACTCTGTGGGAGTGACACACTTCTCTATTTCACTGCAAATATATGGTAATAGCCACGATTCTCTTTCTTGATCAACAGGTTTTGAAATGTCCTGTGTGTTAGGCCTCTGGTACTGCAGGCTCTTGAGCTTGGCTTAGGCTGCCAGTCGGAATGCAGAAAACCACAAGTCCAAGTGTTGTTGTAGCGATTCCTGTGCATTTGTCCTGCAGTTGTCTTTTCAGTGGCACGGTTCGCAGGAAGTATATGCAGAGCGTATGATGGAGGTAGAGTGGGGTTGAGAGTGCAAGTTTCAAAGGCAGTGTAGGGTTCAGGATGAGATCGAATATGTTTTTACTGTGTATTTTCTTGCATATTCCGCATCAGTTTGCCAAGGAATGGTGAGCAGTATAGCTCGGATTTTGCTGAGAGCTAGTGGGGTTTTACCTCTCCTTCCAGAATGGAGGCATTTGATGAATTCAGCACTGTGGCTAGGGTTAGGTTTAGGATTCGTGAGAATTGTAGTGTCAGTTTGACTATTCCTGTGGATTGTGCTTCCCAAACTACAGTGAGGATGAAGGGTACTGTCAGGATAGGTGTTAGCATTACTGTGTTGTACTTATCCCCTTATATAGGGCTTCATGCTTCAGGGAGATTGTGGATTCAGGCCAGGGACTGGAAGTTGTGACTGTGGGAGGGACACTCTTCTGAATTTGAGCCCAAATATATGGTAATAGCAACGATTCTTTTTCTTGATCAACATGTTTTGAAATATACTGTGACTTAGTCCTCAGGTCCATGCAGGCTCTGGCCCTTGGGTTAGGCTGCCAGTCAGAATTCAGAAATCCACAAGGACAAGTGTTGTTTTGGCGATTGCTGTGCATTTTTCATGCAGTTGTCTTCTCAGTGGCACAGTACAGAGCAAGAATATGCAGAGTGTATGATGGAGGTAGAGTGGTGCTGAGAAAGTAAAGTTGAAAGGCGGGGTAGGGTTCATATTGAGATCAAGAATGTTGCCAATGTGGATTTTCTTGTGTATTCAGCATCAGTTTGCCTTGGAATGGTGTCTTGTAGCTCCGATTATGCTGAGAGCTAGTGGGGTTGTACCTCTCCTTCAGGAAAGGAGGCATTTGGTTAATTCAGCAATGTGGCTAGGGTTAGGTTTAGGATTTGTGAGAGTGGTACTGTCATTTTGATTATTCTTGTGGTTTGCGCTTCACAGACTGTAGTGAGGATGAATGGTATTGTCAGGATTGGAGTTAGCATTAGTGCATTGTGCACATATCCTAATATAGGGTTTCATGCGTCAGGGAGATTGCAGGCTCAGGCCAAGTACTGAGAGTTGTGACTCTGTGGGAGTGAAAATCTGTATTTCACTGCAAAATATATGGTAATAGCCACGAGTCTTTTTCTCGTTCAACAGGTTTTGAAATGTCCTGTGTGTTAGGCCACAGATAACTGCAGGCTATTGTATTTGGGTTAGGCTTCCAGTCAGAATTCAGAAAAACACAAGTCCAAATGTTGTTTTGGCGATTCCTGTGCAATTGTCATGCAGTTGTCTTGTCAGTTTCATGGTTCGGAGGAAGAATATGCAGAGTGTAGGATATATGTAGAGTGGGGTTGAGAGTGTAAGGTTGAAAGGCGGGGTAGGGTTCATATTGAGATAGAGAATGTTGTCACCGTCGCTTTTCTTGCATGTTCCACATCAGTTTGGCAAGGAATGGTGAGGCGTATAGCTCGGTTTATGCTGAGAGCTAGTGGGGTTGTACCTCTCCCTCCAGAATGGAGGCATTTGCTGAATTCATCACTGTGGCTAGGGCTAGGGTTAGGATTCATGAGAGTGTCATTTTGTCTATTCCTATGAACTGGGCATCCAAAACTATAGTGAAGATGAAAGGTACTGTCATGACTGGAGTTAGCATTAGTGCGTTATGCATATACCCTGATATAGGGCTTCAAGCATCAGTGTGATTGTGAGCTCAGGCCCAGTACTGGGTGTTGTGACTCTGTGGGAGTGACGCACATCTGCATTTCACTGCAAATGTATGGTAATAGCCACAATTTTCTTTCTTGATGAATAGGTTTTGAAATGTCCTGTGTGTTAGGCCTCAGGTACTTGCAGACTATTGCCCATGAGGTAGGCTGCCTGTCAGAATACAGAAAACCCTTAGGCCACGTGTTGTTTTCATGATTCCTGTGCATTTGTCATGCAGTTGTCCTTTCAGTGGCACGGTTCAGAGGAAGAATATGCAGAGTGTTTAATGGAGGTAGAGTGGGGTTGAGAATTTTAGATTGAATCCGGGTAGGGTTCAGATTGAGATCGAGATGGTGTCACTGTGGATTTTCTTGCGTATTCTTCATCAGTTTGCCAAGGAATGGTGAGATGTGTAGCTCAGATTATGCAGAGAGTTAGTGGGGTATTACCTCTCCTTCCAGAATGGAGGCATTTGCTGAATTCAGCATTTTGGCTATGGTTAGGTTTAAGATTCGAGAGCGTGGTACTGTCATTTTGACTATACCTGTTGATTGGGCTTCTCAGACTATAGTGAGGAAGAAGGGTACTGTCGGCATTGGAGTTAGCATTAGTGCATTGTGCATATACCCTAATATAGTGCTTAATGTGTCACGGAGATTGTGGGCTCAGGCAAAGGACTGGGAGTTGTGACTCTGTGGGAATGACACAATTCTGTATTTCACTGCAAATATATGGTAATAACCACGATTCTCTTTCTTGATCAACAGGTTTTGAAATGTCCTGTGTGTTAGGTCTCAGGTATGTGTAGGCACTGGCTCTTGGGTTAGTCTGCCAGTTCTAATTCAGAAAACCACAAATCCAAGTGTTGTTATGGAGATTCCTGTGCATTTGTCATGCAGTATTCTTTCACTGGCATGTTTTGGAGGAAAAATATGCAAAGTGTATGATGGAGGTACGGCGGGGTTGAGAGTGTAAGGATGAAAGGCGGGGTAGTGTTCAGATTGAGATCGAGAATGGTGTCACTGTGTATTTTCTTCCGTATTCAGCATCAGTTTGCCAAGGAATGGTGAGGCCCATAGATCGGATTTTTCTGAGAGCTAGTGGGTTTGTACCTCTCGTTCCAGAATGGAGGCATTTGCTGAATTCATCATTGTGGCTTGGGTTAGGATTAGGATTCATGAGAGTGGTACTGTCATTTTGACTATTCCTATGGATTGGGCTTCTAAAACTATAGAGAGGATGAAGAGTACTGTCAGAATTGGAATTCACATATTGCGTTGTGCATGTACCCTGATATAGGGCTTCATGCGTCATGAAGATTGTGGGCTCAGGCCTAGGACTGGAAGTTGTGACTCTGTGGGAGTGACACACTTCTCTATTTCACTGCAAATATATGGTAATAGCCACAATTCTCTTTCTTGATCGACAGGTTTTGAAATGTCCTGTGTGTTAGGCCTCAGGTACCTGCAGGCTCTTGAGCTTGGCTTAGGCTGCCAGTCGGAATGCAGAAAACCACAAGTCCAAGTGTTGTTGTAGCAATTCCTGTGCATTTGTCATGCAGTTGTCTTGTCAGTTTCACGGTTCGGAGGAAGAATACGCAGAGTGTAGGATGGAGGTATCGTGGCATTGAGAGTGTAAGGTTGAATGGCGGGATAGGGTTCATATTGAGATTGAGAATGTTGTCACCATGGATTTTCTTGCATGTTCCGCATCACTTTGGCAAGGAATGCTTAGGCGTATAGGCTCGGATTATGCTGAGAACTACTGGGTTTGTACATATCCCTCCAGAATGGAGGCATATGCTGAATTCAGCAATGTGGCTAGGGTTAGGGTTAGGATTCATGAGAGTGATACTGTCAGTTTGACTATTCCTGTGAGTAGGGCTTCGAAAACTATAGTGAGGAAGTGAGGATGAAGGGTACTGTCAGGATTGGATCCTGCATTAGTGGGTTGTGCATATACTCTGATATAGTGGTTCATCCCTCAGAGAGATTGTGGGGTAAGGCCAAGGAATGGGATTTGTGACTCTGTGGGAATGACAAACTTCTGTATTGCACTGCAAATATATGACAATAGCCACAATTCTCTTTCTTCATCAACAGGTTTTGAAATGTTCTCTTTGTTATGCTCAGGTACAAGCAGGCTCTTGTCCTTGGTTTAGGATGCCAATCAGAATTCAGAAAACCAAAGTCCAAGTGTTTTTTTCGTGATTCATGTGCATTTGTCATGCAGTAGTCTTGTTAGTGGCAAGGTTCGGAGGAAGAATAGGCAGAGTGTATGGTGGAGGTAGAGTGGGGTTGAGAGTGCCAGGTTTAAAGCCGGGGTAGGTTTCACACTGAGATCGAGAATGGTGTCACTGTTGGTTTTCTTGTGTATTCAGCATCAGTTTGTCAAGTAATGGTAAGCCATATTGATCTGATTATTCTGAGAGCTACTGGGGTTGTACTTCTCCCTCCAGAATGGAGTCATTTGCTGAATTCAGCATTGGTGCTAGGGTTACTGTTAGGATTCATGAGAATGGTACTCTCATTGTGAATCTTCCTGTGGATAGGGCTTCCCAAACTATAGTGAGGATGAAGGATACTGTGAGCACTGTAATTAGCATTAGTGTGTTGAGCATATACCCTCATATAGGGCTTCATGCGTCAAGGAGATTGTGGCCTCAGGCCAAGCACTGGGAGTTGTGACACTGTGGGAGTGATGCCCTTCTGTATTTCACTGCAAAATGTATGCTAAAAGCCACGATTCTCTTGCTTGATCAACAGGTTTTGAAATATCCTGTGTGTTAGTCCTCAGGTACCTGCATGCTCTTGCGATTTAGTTAGGCTGCCAGTCAGAATTCAGAAAAGGCCAAGTCCAAGTGTTGTTTTGATGATTGCTTTGCATATGTAAATAAGGTGTCTGGTCAGTGGCATGGCTCTGAGGAAGAATATTCAGAGTGTATGATGGAGGCAGAGTGGAGTTGAGAGCATAAGGTTGAAAGGCGGGGTAGAGTTCAAATTGAGATTGAGAATGGTGTCACTGTGGATTTTCTTGCATATTCAGCATCAGTTTGCCAAGGAATGGTGAGGAGCATAGTTCAGATTGTGCTGAGAGCTATTGGGGTTGTACCTCTCCCTCCTGAATAGAGGCATTTGCTGAATTCAGCATTGTGATTAGTGTTAGGGTTAGGATTCATGAGAGTGGTACTGTCATTTTGACTATTCCTATGGATTGGGCTTCCCAAACTATAGTGAGGATGAAGGGTACTGTCAGGATTGGAGTTAGCATTAGTGCATTGTTCATATACCCTGATATAGGACTACATGCATCAGGGAGATTTTAGGCTCAGGCCAAGGACTGGGAGTTGTGACTCTGTGGGAGTGACACTTTTCTGTATTTCACTGCACGTATATGGTAATAGCCACGATTCTCTTTCTTGATCAACAGGTTTTGAAATATCTTTTGTGTTACACCTCAGGTATGTGTAGGCTCTTGCCCTTGGGTTAGGTTGCCAGTCAGAATTCAGAAAACCCCAAGTCCAAGTGTGTTTTCGTGATTCTCGTGCATTTGTCATTCTGTTGCCTTTCCAGTGGCAAGGTTCAGAGGAAGAATATGCAGAGTATATGATGAAAGTAGAGTTTGGTTGAGAGTGTAAGGTTGAAAGGCAGTATAGGGTTGAGACTGAGATCGAGCATGGTGTCACTGTGGATTTTCTTGTATATTCAGCATGAGTTAGCCAAGGAATGTTGAGAACTATAGATCGGATTACGCTGAGAGCTAGTGGGGTTGTGCCTCTCCTTCAAGAATGGAGGAATTTGATGAATTCAGCATTGTGCCTAGGGTTAGGTTTAGGATTCATGAGAGTGCTACTGTCATTTTGACTATTCCTGTGGATTGGGCTTGACAGACTGTAGTGAGGATGAATGGTACTGTTTAGATTGGTGTTAGCATTAGTGTGTTGTGCATATACCCTAATATAGGTCTTCATGCATCAGGGAGATTGTGTGGTCAGGCAAAGGACTGAGATTTGTGACTCTGTGGGAGTGACACTCTACTATATTTCACTGCAAAATATATGGTAACACCATGATTCTCTTTCTTGATCAACAGGTTTTGAAGTGTCCCATGTGTTAGGCCTCAGATATCTGCAGGCTCTTGTACTTGGGTCGGTCTGCCAGTCAGAATTCAAAAAAACACGTATGCAAGTGTTGTTTTGGTGTTTCCTGTGCATTTCTCATGCAGTTGTCTTGTCATTGGCACGTTTCGGAGGAAGAATATGCCGAGTGTATGATGGAGGTACAGTGTGGTTGAGAGTGTAAGGTTGAAAGGTGGGGTAGGGTTCAGATTGAGATCGAGAATGGTGTCACTGTGTATTTTCTTCCGTATTCAGCATCAGTTTGCCATGGAATGGTGAGGCCTATAGATCGGATTATTCTTAGAGATAGTCGGGTTTGACCTCTCCCTCAAAATGGAGGCATTTGCTGAATTCAGCATTGTGTCTAGCATTAGGCTTTGATTCATGAGAGTGGTACTGTCATTTTGACTATTCCTATAAATTGGGCTTCTAAAAGTATAGTGTGGATGAAGGGTACTGTCACGTTTGGAGTTAACATTATTGTGTTTTGCATGTACTCTGATATAGGGCTTCATGCATCGGGGAGATTGTGGTCTCAGGTCATGGAATGGAAGGTGTGACTCTGTGGGAGTGACACATTTCTGTATTTCACTGCAAATATATGGTAATAGCCACGATTCTCTTTCTTGATCAACAGGTTTTGAAATGTCCTGTGTGTTAGGCCTCAGGTACCTGTAGGCTCTTGAGCTTGGCTTAGTATGCCAGTCGGAATGCAGAAAACCACAAGTCCAAGTGTTGTTTTCCTGATTCCTGTGCATTTGTCATGTAGTTGTCTTGTCTGTGGCATGGTTTGGATGATGAATATGCAGAGTGTATGATGGAGGTAGAGTGGGGTTGAGAGTGCAAGGTTCAAAGGCGCTGTAGGGTTCAGACTGAGATCGAGAATGTTTTCACTGTGTATTTTCTTGCATACTCAGCATCAATTTGCCGAGGAATGGTGAGCAGTATAGCTCGGATTATGCTGAGATCTAGTGGGGTTTTACCTCTCCTTCCAGAATGGAGGCATTTGCTGAATTCAGCACTGTGGCTAGGGTTAGGCTTAGCATTCGTGAGTATTGCAATGTCATTTTGACTATTCCTGTGGATTGGGCTTCCAAAACTATACTGAGGATGAAGGGTACTGTCAGGATTGGAGTTAGCTTTAGTGTGTTGTGCATATACCCTGATATATGGCTTCATTCTTCAGGGTGATTGTGGATTCAGCCAAAGGACTGGGAGTTGTGACTCTGTTGGAGTGACACACTTCTGTATTTCACTGCAAATATATGGTAATAGCCACGATTCTTTTTCTTCATCAACAGGTTTTGAAATGTACTGTGTGTTAGTCCTTAAGTACCTGCATGCTCTTGCCCTTGGATTAGGCTGCCGGTCAGAATTCAGAAATCCACAAGTACAAGTGCTTTTTTGGTGATTCCTGTGCATTTGTCATACAGTTGTCTTCTCAGTGTCATGGTACAGAGGAAGAATATGCTGAGTGTATGATGCAGGTAGAGTGGCGTTGAGAATGTATGGTTGAAAGCCAGTTTAGGGTTCATATTGAAATCGAGAATGATGCCACGGTGGATTTTCTTGTGTGTTCAGTGTAAGTTTGCCAAGGAATGGTGAAGCGTGTAGTTCGGATTATGCTGAGAACTAGTAGGGATATACCTCTACTTCAAGAATGGAGGAATTTGCTGAATTCTGCATTGTGGCTAGGGTTAAGTTTAGTATTCGTGAGAGTAGTACTGTCAAATTGACTATTCCTGTGGATTGGACTTCACTGACTGTAGTGAGGGTTAAGGGTACTGTCAAGATTGGGGTTAGCATTAATGTGTTTTGCATATACCCTAATGTAGGGCTTCATGTGTCAGGGAGATTGTGGGCTCAGGCCAAGGACTGAGAGTTGTGCCTCTGTGGGAGTGACACACATCTGTATTTCACTGCACAATATATGGTAATAGCCACAATTCTCTTTCTTTTTCAACAGGTTTTGAAATGTTCTCTGTGTTAGGCCTCACATACCTGCAGGCTCTTGTCCTTTGTGTGGGAAGCGGCTCAGCATGGTGTAAGTGGACCAGGCATTTATGCCTGGAATTTTGGGGGATAACTCCTGAGTCGGGGGTCTGCACTTTATGGTGCTGCCCCGAATATACCAGAGGATCTGCTCTAACAAGGAGCTGCCCTGGGTGACCACCAGAAAACATGTTCTGGCTCCCGGAAAATTCCCCTCTTCCTGTGCTGGGCCTGCTGACCATTTTCTCTCAGGTTGGCAGCATATTGTTTCTCTTTCAGTTCTACGTGGGCTAGGACGGAGTTTCGTAGAGTTAGCACAATGATGGATGTGCTAATTCTTCTGGAAGTTAAGCATTAACAGAAGGTAGTACAGGGAAGTTAGAGTTAGAGAAAAGTTTTAAGAGAATTCTAGTTTGACATTTTGAGAAATTGTTTCCAGTCTTATGATCATGTTTATAGTTACCAACTATTTCTCTTCTCATTCCTAAGAAATGTACTGATCTCTTAATTACTTGCTTTTGTTTCTACCAACCAAATGATAAATGTATAAAATCATAGTAACCATTATTGACATCACATTACCCTTCTAATTCAGTATAAATATAGCCTGATCAATAAACATGGTCCTGCTCGGTACAGACTGAGAGGTCCTCCCGATCCCATCTTTGTCTGTCTTGTGTTTTTCTTAATCCTCACTCCCCGACTCAGGCACTGTCCGATTGCCAGAAGGCCCCGGCAATTGGCGCCCGAACAGGGACCTGAGGAGTGGGACATTGGTGAAGGATGCCACAAGAAAAAAGAAGGGGACACGTGTCAGAGTAATTAAGTGGACAGATGGCGAGTAATCGGGAGTAATATATTATGGGACAAGCAAATTGCAAGGAGCTTTTTGTTCAGGTCTTATAAAATATGCTAAATGCTAAAGGAACTAAAGTACAGCGTGCTCAATTAGAACGCTTTCTGGCTTTTGTGGAGGAGGTTTGTCCTTGGTTCCCTGAGGATGAAACTATTATTTTGGAAACTTGGCAAAAGGTAGGTGATCGATTGCAGGACTATTACACTGTCAATGGACCAAAAAAGATCCCAGTAGATACCTTCTCACTGTGGAATTTGATTAGGGACTGTTTAGATCCTAGACATGAGGGTTTGCAGTGGGGACCGTCCTCAGAAAGCAGAGAATGTGAAGATAATAACAAAGAAAAAGAGTCATCACCTGGTGCAAAGTCTGCTGAACCTTCATCCAAAGGTAAGGAGATGTGTACTGAGAAAGAAATACAGAAGGAAGGAGATGTCCATTTAAATCTCTACTCAGAAAGCCAGGAGATGTTAAGAAAAATGATGGAATTTGATGATGATGACCCTTTTGATTGTTTTCCTCCAGAGAACAAAGAGACCTTGAGGGAATCAGGTAAGAAGCCTCAGGCAAAGGCCAATAAAAATTGGCTGATGTCAGCACAATAAAAGAGCAGGCAAATGCCAGAGGGTAATAAGGACAATCAGGAGATAAAGATAAGAATGGAGGGAATAGAGAAGCAGTTGAGAGAACTTGTGTCTCGTTTCTCTTCCTGTGATCCTCCACCTGCTCATTATGTACCTTTAAAGCCTGTATTCACTGATTCTGATCTCCTTCGCCCTTCTGTGGAGATTATTAAAATAAGTATTCCTCAAAAAATAACATCGTTTGACCCTCCCATTGATAAAAGAAAGCCAAAACTTTCGTCCATTTAAAAATCTCTAAAACAGGCTGCAGGTCAGGGAGAAAGCATGGAAGGATTTAGGATGATATGTCCGGTCACTGAGGTAGATGGGCGGTGGCAACATGAAGCAGTTCCATTCAAACAAGTTAAGGAATTAAAGCTTGCTTGTGCTCAATATGGACCTGCTGCACCTTATACTGATGCAGTCTTAGAATCTATGGTTGATGGAGTTTGTATGACGCCTAATGATTGGCGGACTATAGCTAAGGCTTGTTTAAGCAGGGGAGACTACCTGGTGTGGAGAACAGAGTTTGAGGACGAGTGCTGAAGTTTGGCAGCACAAAATAGAAATCAAAATCCTCCTGTCCCTCATTCATATGAAATGTTAGTGGGAGAAGGTGCTTTTGCTGACACATCATAGCAAGTGGAGTATACTGAAAATGCCTTTGGTCAGGTGACAACTGCTGCCCGCAGTGCCTGGAAAAAAACTTTCTTCTGCTTCAGGAAAAGGTATGGAGGAGCTGTCGAAGTTACGTCAAAATCCTGATGAATTGTTTCAGGATTTTTTGTCCAGGCTTTTGCAAACGTCTAACAGGATTATAGGAAACAGCGAGGCTGCTAATGTTTTGGTAAAACAATTGGCTTATGAAAATGAAAATGCTGTTTGCCAAGCTGCCATTAGACCTTGGAGAAAGAAAGGAACTTTGAATGATTATGTTAGGCTATGTGCAGACATTGGGCTGGCCTATGTACAGGGTCTTACTATGGCTACTATGTTGCAAGGAAAGACAGTTAAAGAGGTTTTGTATCAGCAGACTAAGGATAAAAGGCGTAGGGTTGGCCCCCCTAGCAGCTGTTATGGATGTGGACAAATAGGGCATCAGTTAAAACAATGTCCAAAGAAAAATTCCAAAGAAAATAAAACTAACCGTTCACCTGGCCTGTGCCCTCACTGTAAACAGGGAGTACATTGGGCTAATGAGTGCAAAACTAAAAAAGATATTGACGGTAATCCATTTCCCCCTCAGCAGGGAAACTGGAAGTAGGGCCAGCCTCAGGCCCTGAAACAGTACTATGGGGCACTTGAGGACAATTTTGTTCCTGGGGGCATGCTGCAGCCCAATCAGGGAATGACACTTCAAAACAGCTACAATCTATTCAAGACCTCTTTCTTGCCACCCCAGGCAGCACAGGACTTGACCTCTGTGCCACCACCTGTGCAGTATTGACTCCTGAAATGGGAATGCAGGCAGTACCCACAGGTGTGTTTGGACCTTTACCTCCAAAAGCAGTGGGATTAGTTTTAGGTAGAAGTAGTGTCACTATGAAAGGCTTATTAGTGGCACCTGGAGTGATTGATAATGATTATACAGGGGAGATTAAAGCAATGGTTCATTCTCCTTTAGTGATTTCTACTATAATGCAGGGACAAAGAATGGCACAATTAATTATTTTACCTATAGTGAAACAAGGTCAAACAATAAATAAGGCCCGAGAAAATAAAGGTTTGGGGTCATCTGATGTTTATTGGATTCAAGCCATAAAACAGACGCACCCAGAAATGAGTCTTGATATTAGAGGAAAATCTTTTAAAGGTGTCCTGGACACAGGGGCCAATGTTTCAGTCATAGCTGCTGAGCACTGGCCCTCTAGCTGTTCTGCTTTTTGTGCTACTTCTTAACTGCAAGGGATAAGAATGGCTTCAAGTCCATTATAAAATACAGATTATCTTGAGTGGAGGGATGCAGAGGGACACCAAGGAATTTTTCAACCTTATATTATTCATGGTATTCCTATTAACTTATGGGGTCTAGATGTCATGAAACAAATGGGTGTTTATTTGTATAGCCCTAGCCCCATTGTAACTCAACAAATGTTTGATCAGGGCCTGCTGCCTTCTCAAGGATTAAGAAAAGATGGACAAGGTAGGATGTCACCCATTCTTCCTTTTGTTAGATCTCCTCATCAAGGTTTGGGCCATTTTTTGGGGGGGCTATTGATTGTCCTGCAATCCATGCAGATCCTATAGTTTGGAAATCTCAGGATCCTGTATGGATTGATCAGTGGCCCCTGTCAGAGGAAAAAATGCAAGCACCCACACAGTTGGTGCAGGAACAACTGAGGCTTGGACATATAGCCACTTCTCATTCTCCATGGAATTCTCCTATTTTTTTAATCAAGAAGAAATCAGGTAGGTGGCATCATTTGCAAGATCTTAGAAAAGTAAATGCTTCTATGGAATTAATGGGAGCTCTGCAGCCAGGTCTTCCATCTCTTTCTGCAATACCTAGTAATACTTTTAAAATTGTTATAGATCTTAAAGATTGCTTTTATACAATTCCTCTTCACCCTGATGATTGTAAGCACTTTGCTTTCAGTATACCTTCTACAAATTTTAAAGAACCTATGAAGATATATCATTGGCTAGTGCTACCACAGGGAATGGCTAATAGCCCAACCCTGTGTCAAAAGTTTGTTGCTTCTGCTATATCTGAGACTCATCAACTCTTTCCAAAAGTATATATTGTTCATTATATGGATGATATTTTTTTTGAGACAGGGTCTCGCTTTGTAGTTCAGGCTGGCTGTGAGCTCACTATATAGCCCAGGCAAGCCTCGAACTCAGCAATCCTCCTGTCTCTGCCTCCCAAGTGCTGGGATGACAGGCATGAGCCACCACACCTGGCACTGTGGTATGTGGCATTGATTGTTGGTGGGCGTGAGTCATCACGCCCAGCATTGTATGTGGTCACCGGGATCAAACTCAGGACCTTGCGCTTGCGAGGCAGGCGCCAGAACCACTGAGCTAGCCCTCCGGCCCTGGATGATATTCTTTTAGCTTCACCTGATGAGCGAATGTTGTTAAATGCTTTTAGAAGCTTAAAAAGGGTTTTAACAGTTAAAGGACTTATTGCAGTGGAAAAGGTGCAACGGCATGCTCCTTATTCCTTTCTTGGCTATACTTTATATCCACATAAATTTGCATCGCAAAATTTACAATTGAGAAAGGATAACTTAAAAACTTTAAATGATTTTCAAAAACTTTTAGGAGATATAAATTGGATGAGACCTTATCTAAAAATATCTACTGCTGACGTGAAACCTTTGTTTGATATTTTAAAAGGAGTTTCATCTCCTACTTCCCCCAGATATTTAATCCTTAAAGGACGTCAAGCTTTGATTAAGGTTGAACAGGCTATCTCTTCTCAAGTTGTTCATTATCTTGATTATTCTGCACCCTGGGGAGCTTATGTTTTGCCTACTCCTCACACTCCTACTGGCTTACTTTATCAGAAAGGACCCCTGATGTGGCTCTATCTTCCTGTTTCTCCTGCACGTGTATTGACTCCATATTTTGAATTAGTGGCAGCTTTGATCCAAGAACTTCGTCTTACAGCACAAAGATATATAGGAAAGGAGCCTCCTTTTTTGGGACTCCCATTCTCCCAACAACAACAATTATGGTTATTTCAGAATAGTAATTCATGGGCCATAGCCCTGGCAAATTATCCTGGTCAAATTGAAAATCATTATCCTTCAGATAAAGTAATACAGTTTGCTAGCACTTATGCTTTTCTTTTTCCTCATAATGTTTCTTCTCAGCCTTTACAGAAAGCATTATTGGCTTTTACAGATGGATCTTCCAATGGGTGGGCTGCTTATGATATTCAAGGACAGAGCTCTCATTGGCATACTGGTGCTACCTCTGTGCAAGAGGTGGAACTTATAGCTCTTCTTGAAGTTCTCAAGCTCACTACTTCCTAAGGGGCTAATATTTACTCAGATAGCCATTATGTAGTTAAAGCTATGCAGGTCATTGAAATCGTGCCTTTTATCCAAACTGCCAATTCTATAGTTCAAGCAGTTCTTTTAGCCATTCAAAAATCAATCCAACAACGTACTGCTCCTTGCTTTTTTGGACATCTTTGAGCACATACAGGTTTACCTGGTCCCTTAACAACCGGTAATGACAAGGTAGATCAGTTAACTCATATAGTTGCCTTTTCACAGACCCAGGTGGCTGAGCATTCTCATGCACTACATCACCAGAATAGTAACAGTCTTAGATTGCAATTTAAAATTTCCTGAGAGACGGCACGGCAAATTGTAAAACAGTGTCCAACTTGTCCACAGTTTTTTTCTGTAACCCATTTAGGTGTTAATCCTCATGGGCTCAAACCTAATCAGGTATGTCAAATGGATGTTACTCACATTGTTTCATTTGGCAGATTGAAATTTGTGCATGTTACCATTGACACTTTTTCAGGATTTCTAATTGCTACCCATTTACCGGGAGAAGCTAGCAAAAATGTTATTACACATTGTTTGCATTGTTTTGCTGTTCTTGGACTTCCTCAAATTATAAAAACTGATAATGGCTCAGGATATACTGGTAAAAATTTTCAACAGTTTTGTTCTCAATTTGGCATTCAACACATCACAGGGATTCCCTATAATCCCCAAGGCCAAAAAAGTGTTAAACGGGCCCATGGAACACTTAAACATCAATTGGAAAAAATAAAAAAGGGGGAGTTATACCCCTTGACACCTCAAAATTACTTATCTCATGCTTTATTTTAAAAATTTTTAACCCTTGATCGCTGGGGAAAATCTGCAGCACAACATTTTTTGGAATCAGTCCACTTCTTCTTATGCCCAGGTTACCTGGAAGGACCCCTTAACTGGCCAATGGCATGGTCCCGACCCCGTACTTATATGGGGACAAGGACATTTTTGTGTTTTTCCTCAGGATGCCAAAGGTCCGAGGTGGCTCCCAGAGTGGTTGGTATGGAACACAGGGACCCGGGGCACTGGAGAAAAAAATGAGATGCCTGACCCTGAAAGCCACCAGCCTGGAAATGAAGATAAAAAAAGAACAAGAAGGGATATCACCCTAGGGACCCTACACTGCGATGCCTTCTTGCTGCTGCAAAGAAGACTGTAAAATCTGTGAGGCAGCATATGACCCTGCTTCATTTGTACAACTCAAAGGTTTTATGATTGGACATTAGGCGCCTGCCCCAAAAAAAAAAAAAAAAAAAAAACTTTCAGGGGATTGGAGCAGAAATATGAACTGTAAATGGGAGATTGTTTCAGAAAAGAAGTGTGGAGACTTGCTGTTTAAGACAATGTGATTATAATTAAGTGTCTCAAATTTGGCACATCTCACTTAGAAGCAAAAACCATAAGATCTTGTGTGCCAGAGCCTTTTGCATTGGCTGTGAGAGATTCTCATGTGAAATGTAACAAAAAATCATGTAAAGTTACTTGTAATAATTTTACTCTGACTAAATGCTTGACTGCTCCTGAAGAACGGATCACAGTTGTTGTGGTGCAGCAGGACTCTTTTGTTATGTTGCCTGTTAACATAACTACACCTTGGTATACAGACAGTGGACTACAGGTGTGGAAGGAAGCAACAAATCTGCTAACCAGGTCTAAAAGATTTATAGGCATGCTGATTGCAAGCATCATGACTTTAATAGTTACTATTGCTACTGCTTCTGCTGCGGCTATTTCTTTGACTCAGTCTATACAAACTGCTCACTATGTAAATAACCTGTCTAAGAATATTACTAATGCATTAGGCACACAGAAAAACATTGATTATAAAATGGAGATTAAACTTGATGCTTTGTATGATATGGTAACTTACTTAGGAGATGAAATACAAGGGAGGAAAGTACGCCTTGAAATTACTTGTCATGCTAATTATGAATGGATTTGTGTAACTAGCAAAAAATATAATGGAAGTTTTTATACCTGGGATAAAGTTAAAAAAAAAACATTCAAGGTATATGGCATGATGCAAATGAATCTTTAGACTTATAACAGTTACATAAAGAAATATTGGATATAGAAAGGGCACCTTCAATTGGTGTTGATGCAGCTCAGGCAGCAAAAGATTTTGAGACACAGTTAAGAGACCATTTGCCTTCCTGGAAAAATCTAATCAGTTAGGATTTGGGATTCTTGCTGGAGTTTTTCTGCTTCTTTCTGTATTTCTTATTTTACTCATGTTTGCTAGATTTGTAATAAAACAATTTACCCACAGAAGAGCTAAAAGTTTGGAACAAAAGTTAGCCTCTTTGAAAAAATAAAGAAGGGGGAGATGTGAGAAGCGGCTCAGCATGGTGTAACTGGACCAGGCATTTATGCCTGGGGTTTTGGGGAATAACTCCTGAGTCAGGGGTCTGCACTTTATGGTGCTGCCCTGAATATACCAGAGGATCTTCTCTGACAAGGAGCTGCCCTGGGTGACCGCCAGAAAACATGTTCTGGCTCCTGGAAAATTCCCCTATTCCTGTGCTGGGCCCACTGACCATTTTCTCTCAGGTTGGCAATGTATTGTTTCTCTTTCAGTTCTACGTGGGCTGGGCTGGAGTTTCGTAGAGTTAGCAGAATGATGGATGTGCTAATTCTTCTGGAAGTTAAGCATTAACAGAAAGTAGTACAGGGAAGATAGAGTTAGAGAAAAGTTTTAAGAGAATTCTAGTTTGACATTTTGAGAAATTGATTCCAGTCTTATGATCATGTTTATAGTTAACAACTGTTTCTGTTCTTGTTCCTAAGAAATGTACTGATTTCTTAATTACTTGCTTTTGTTTCTACCAACCAAATGATAAATGTATAAAATCATAGTAACCATTATTGACGTCACATTACTCTTCTAAAATAGTATAAATATAGCCTGATCAATAAACATGGTCCTGCTCGGTACAGACTGAGTGGTCCTCCTGATCCCATGTTTGTAAGTCTTTGTATGTCTTATGTTTTTCTTAATCCTCACTCCCTGCTCAGGCACTCTCCAATTGCCAGCAGGCCCTGGCTCCTTGGGTTAGGCTGCCATTCAGAATTCAGAAAACTACAAGGCCAAGTGTTATTTTCATGATTCCTGTGCATTTGTCATGTGGTTGTCTTCTCAGTGGCACGGTTCAGAGGAAGAATTATGCAGAGACTATGATGGAGGTAGAGTTGGGTTGAGAGGGTAAGGTTGAAAGGCGCTGTAGGATTCAGATTGAGATCGAGAATGGTGTCACTGTGTATTTTCTTGCATAGTCAGCATCAGTTTGCAAGGAATGGTGAGGCGTCTAGCTTGGAATATGCTGAGAGCTATTGGGGTTGTACCTCTCCCTCCAGAACGGAGGCATTTGCTGAATTCAGCATTGTGGCTAGGGTTAGGGTTAGGATTTATGAGAATGATACTGTCATTTTGAATATTCATGTGGATTGTGCTGCCCAAACTATAGTGAGGATGAAGGGTACTGTCAGTTTTGGTATTAGCATTAGTGCAATGTGCATATATCCTCATATAGGGCTTAATGTGTCAGAGAGATTTTGGGCTCAGGCCAAGGACTAGGAGTTGTGACGCTGTGGGAGTGACACACTTCTGTATTTCACTGCAAATATATGGTAATAGCCCTTAATCTCTTTCTTGGTCAACAGGGTTTAAAATGTCTTGTGTGTTAGGCCTCAGTTCCTGCAGGCTCTTGCCCTTGGGTTAGCCGGCCAGTCAGAATTCAGAAAAAATACCAGTACAAGTGTTGTATTGACGATTCCTGTGCATTTGTCATGCAGTTGTCTTGTCAGTGGCACGGTTCAGAGGCAGAATATGCAGAATGTATGATGGTTTGGAATGTAAGGTTGAAAGGCAGGGTAGTGTTCATATTGAGATCAAGAATGGTGTCATCGTGGATTTTTGTGTGTATTCAGCTTCAGTTTGCCAAGGAATGTTGAGGCGTGTAGCAAGGATTTTGCTGAGCTAGTGGGAGTCTACCTCTCCTTCCAGAATGTAGGCATTTGCTGAATTCAACACTGTGGCTAGGGTTAGGATTAAGATTCGTGAGAGTGGTACTGTCATTTTGACTATTTCTGTGGATTGGGCTTCCAAGAATGTAGTGAGAATAAAGGGTACTGTCAGGATTGGAGTTAGCATTAGTGCGTTGTGCACATACCATGATATAGGGTTTCATGTGTCAGGGAGATTGTGTGCTCAGGCCAAGAACTGGGAGTTGTGACTCTGTGGGAGTGACACAATTCTGTATTTCACTGCAAATATATGGTAACAGCCACGATTCGCTTTCTTGATCCACGGGTTTTGAAATTTCCTGTTTGTTAGGCCTCATGTAGCTGCATCCTCTTGCCCTAGGGTTCGGCTGCCAGTCAGAATTCAGAAAACCACAAGTCCAAGTGTTCTTTACGTGGTTCTTGTGCATTTGTCATGCAATTGTCTGGTCAGTGGAATGTTTTGGAGGAAGAATATGCAGAGTGTAAGAAGGAGGTAGAGTGGGGTTGAAAGTGTAAAGTTGAGAGGTGGGGTAGGGTTCATATTGAGATCGAGAATGTTGTCATCCTGGATTTTCTTGTGTATTCCATACCAGGTTGCCAAGGAATGGTGAGACCTATAGATCAGATTATTCTGAGAGCTATTGGGCTTGAACCTCTCCCTCGAGAATGGAGGCATTTGCTGAATTCTGCATTATGTATAAGGTTAGGATTAGGATTCATGAGAATGGTACTGTCATTTTGACTATTCCTGTGGATTGGGCTTCCCAAACTATAGTGAGGATGAAGGGTACTGTCAGGATTAGAATTTGCATTAGTGCATTGTGCATATACACTGATACAGGGCTTCATGCTTCAGGGAGATTGTGGGCTCTTGTCAAAGATTGGGAGGTGAGAATCTGTGGGAATGAAACACTTCTGTATTTCACTGACAAATATATGGTAATAGCCACGATTCCCTTCCTGATAAATAGGTTTTGAAATGTCCTGTGTGTTAGGCCTCAGGTACCTGCAGGCTCTTAAACTTGGGATAGGCTGCCAGTCAGAATTCAGAAAACCACAAGTCCAAGAGTTTTTTTGGCGATTACTTTGTATTTTTCATGAAGTTGTCTTGTCAGTGGCACGGTTCGGAGGAAGAATATGCAGAGTGTAAGATGGAGGTAGCGTGGGGATAAGAGTGTAAGTTTGAAAGGCGGGGTAGGGTTCATACTGAGATCGAGAATGTTGTCATCGTGGATTTTCTTGCATATTACATATCAGTTAGCCATGGAATGCTGAGGCCTATAGATCCGATTATGCTGAGTGATATTGGGCTTGTACCTCTCCTTCCAGAATGGAGGCATTTGCTGATTTCTCCATTGTGGCTAGGATTAAGGTTAGGATTCATGAGAATGGTACTGTCATTTTGACTATTCCTGTGGATTGGGCTTCCCAAACTATAGTTAGGATGAAGGGTTCTGTTAGGATTGGTGTTATCATTAGTGAGTTGTGCATATACCCTTTTAGAGGGCTTCATGCGTCAGGGAGATTGTGGTCTCAGGCCAAGGACTGGAAGTTGTGACTCGGTGGGAATGACACACTTCTGTATTCCACTGCAAATGTATGGTAATAGCAATGATTCTCTTTCTTGATCTACGGGTTTTGAAATTTCCTGTCTGTTAGGACTCAGATACCTGCAGGCTCTTGCCCTTGGGTTAGGCGGCCAGTCAGAATTCAGAAAAACACATGTACAAGTGTTGTTTTCATGATTCTTGTACATTTGTCATGCAGTTGTCTTTTCAGTGGCACTGTTTGGAGGAAGAATACGCAGAGGGTATAATGGAGGTTGAGTGGGGTAAGAGTGTAAGGTTGAAAAGTGGGGTAGGGTTCAGATTGAAATTGAGAATGGAGTCTCTGTGGATTTTCTTGCTTTTTCAGCACCAGTTTGCCAAGGAATGGTGTGCAGTATAGCTCGGATTATGCTGAGAGCTAGTGGGGTTGTACCACTCCCTTCAGAATGGAGGCATTGGCTGAATTCAGCATTATGTCTAGGGTTAGGGTTAGGATTCATGAGAATGCTACTGTCATTTTGACTATTCCTGTGGATTGGGCTTCCCAAACTATAGTGAGGATAAAGGGTACTGTCAGGATTGGAGATAGTATTAGTGCTTTGTGTGTATACCCTAATATAGGGTTTTGTGTGTCAGGGAGATTGTGGGCTCAGGCCAAGGACTGGGAGTTGTGACTCTGGAAAATGACACACGTTTGTATTTCACTGCAAATATTGGGTACTAGCCATGATTCTCTTTCTTGATCAACAGGTTTTAAAATATCCTTTGTTTTTGGCCTCATGTACCTTCAGGCTCTTGCCCTTGGGTTAGGCTCCCAGTCAGAATTCAGAAAAACACAAGTCCAAGTTTTGTTTTCACTATTCCTGTGCATCTGTCATGCAGTTGTCTTGTCATTGGCATGGTTTGGAGGAAGAATAGGCAGAGTGTAAGATGGAGGTAGAGTGGGGTGGAGAAAGTAAGGTTGAAAGGCAGGGTAGGGTTCATATTGAGATCAAGAATGTTGTCACCATGGTTTTCTTGTGTATTCAGTAGCAGTTTGCCAAGTAATTGTCAGGAGTATAGCTCAGATTGTGCTGAGAGCTACTGGGGATGCACCTCCCCATCCAGAATCGAGGCATTTGCTGAATTGAGCATTGTGGCAAGGGTTAGGGTTAGGATTCTTGAGAATTTTATTGTTATTTTGACTATTCCTGTGGATTGGGCTTCCCAAACTATAGTGAGGATGAAGGCTACTGTCAGGATTGGAGTTAGCATTAGTATGTTGTGCATATTCCCTGATGTAGGGCTTCATGCATCAGGAAGATTGTGGGCTCAGGCCAAGGACTGGGAGTTGTGACACTGTGGGGGTGATAAACTTCTGTATTTCACTGCAAAATATATGGCAAATGCCACCATTGTCTTCCTGGCTCAACGGGTTTTGAAATGTCCTTTGTATTACGCCTCAGTTACATGCAGGCTCTTGCCCTTGGGTTAGGAAACAATTAGAATTCAGAAAAGCACAAGACCAGGTATTGTTTTTACGATTCCTGTGCATTTGTCATGCAGTTATCTTCTCAGTGGCATGGTTCCGAGGAAGAATATGCAGAGTATATATTGGAAGTAGAGTGGGGTTTAGAGTGTAAGGTTGAAAGGCAGTCTAGTGGTGAAACTGAAATGGAGAATGTTGTCACTGTGGATTTTTGTCTCTATTCAGCATCAGTTTGCCAAGAATGGTGAGGAGTATAGCTCGGATTGTGGTGAGAGGTACTGGTGTTGTACCTCCCAGTCCAGAATAGAGGCATGTGCTAATTTCAGCATTATGGCTAGGGTTAGTGTTAGGATTCACGAGAGTAGTACTGTCATTTTGACTATTCCTGTGAACTGGGCTTCCAAAACTATAGTGAGGATGAAGGGTAATTTCAGGATTGGAGCCTGCATTAGTGCGTTGTGCATATAGCCTGATATAAGTCTTCATGCATCAGTGAGATTGTGGACTCAGGCCAATGACTGGGAGTTGTAACTCTTTGGGAGTGATAGACTTCCGTATTTCACTGCCAAATATATGGTAATAGTGCCAATTATCTTTCTTGATCAACAGGTTTTGAAAGGTCCTGTGTGTTAGTCCTCAGGTACCTGCAGGCTCTTGCCATTGGGTAAGGCTGCCAGTCAGAATTCAGAATACGCCAAGTCCAAGTGTTGTTTTGAAGATTCCTTTGCATATGTAAAGAAGTTTTCTGGTCAGTGGCATGGATCAGAGAAAGAATATGCAGAGTGTATGATGAAGGCAGAGTGTGGCTGAGAACATAAGGTTGAAAAGCAGGGTAGGGTTTAGATTCAGATGGAGAATGGAGTCACTGTGGATTTTCTTGCCTATTCAGCATCAGTTTGCCAAGGAATGTTGTGCAGTATAGCTCACATTATGCGGAGAGCTAGTGGGGTTGTAACTCTCCCTCAAGAATGGAGGCATTTGCTGAATTCAGGATTGTGGCTAGTGTTAGGGTTAGGATTCGTGAGAGTGGTACTTTCATTTGGACTATTCTTGTGGACTGTGCTTCCCAAACTATAGTGAGGATGAAGGGTACTGTCAGGATTCGAATAAGCATTAGTGCATTTTTCATATACCCTGATATAGGGCTTCATGAGTCAGAGAGATTGTTGGCTCAGGCCAAGGACTGGGAGTTGTGACTCTGTGGGAATGACACACTTCTGTATTTCACAGCCAAATGTATGATAATAGCCACGATTCTCTTTCTTGATCAACAGGTTTTGAAATGTTCTGTGTGTTAGGCCTCAGGTACCTGCAGGCTCTTGCCTTTGGGTTAGGCTGCCAGTCAGAATTCAGAAAACCACAATTCCAAGTTTTTTTTTCATGATTCCTGTGCATTTGTCATGCAGTTTTCTTGTCTGTGGCACAGTTCAGAGGAAGAATAGGCAGAGTGTATGATGGAGGTAGAGTGGGGTTTAGAGTGCCAGCTTGAAAGGAGGGATAGGGTGCATATTGAGATCCAGGATGGTGTCACTGTTGATTTTCTTGTGTATTCAGCAGCAGTTTGTCAAGGAATTGTGAGGCATATGGATCCGATTATTGCGAGAGTAGTGGGGTTGTACATCTACCTCCACAATTGAGTCATTTGCTGAATTCAGCACTGTGGCTAGGGTTAGGGTTAGGATTTATGAGAGTGGTCCTGTCATTTTGCCTATTCCTATGGAATGGGCTTCCCAAACTATAGTGAGGATGAAGGGTACTGATATCATTGGAATTAGCATTAGTGGGCTTTGCATATACCCTGATAAAA
>PVIC010012773.1:0-39072 GCA_004025085.1 Thryonomys swinderianus | reverse complement strand
CTATTCGTCAATTTTGAGATACAATAAGAAAATTAAAGGTGGCAAGGTAACTATTAATCCAAATATATGGTATATTTCTAATGTAATAGTGAATATGAAAGAATTATTTAACAGTATTTTTGCATAAATCTTTAATAATTTTGGATCATCAGAAGAGATAAATATACAGCTACAGGGCCAGGAAATGTAGCTCCTTGGTACAGTGCATTTTATTCTTGAGTTTGATTTCCTAATACCAAGAAAACAGTTAAAACTGTTTATAAACATGTTGTCTACAGTTGCCACTTCAAATTAAGAAGTATTATTCTTGGCAGAAGAATTTAACCATTATGACACTGGACTTTTTGTAAACTAAATGAATTAGCTTAGTTAATATAGTTGAACAATTATTAACTCTACAGTTACATTCCTATCTTTAACAACACAACTTTTAGGTTGCTGATAACAATATCAGTGATCAATAGGCTACCTTTTTATTAGTTACTTGTACAGATTGTTTGATCCTATTTCACCAACTTCCTGTTAAAAGTAGGAATAATATCATGTATTTCTTGTTTGCTCCTTTGAATTTCCAGTCAAAAGATTATCATTCTATGTCTAGTCTATATTTTTGGCTACCAAGTTACTCACAATCATAAGAAAAAAGTGTATTCCTACTGGTCCAAGCTCTAGCTAGAAACAAGTAAGTCGCATACACCTCCAGTCTTCATTCCTTTGTACATGATGATTGTATATGACAATTATAAAATAGGACTACATATCTTACCCTTAGAAAGAATGAAAATATGTATAGCTATATAAATTCAGAATACCTCTATAGTAACAAGAGTGGTATTTTGAGGTAAATAGAAGAAGTGAAATACTGCAAGAATTTTAATTTTGTTTTTTTGAGACAGGGTCTCGCTTTGTAGTTCAGGCTGGCTCTGAGCTCTCTATGTAGCCCAGGCAGACCTCGAACTCAGCAATCCTCCTGTCTCTGCCTCCCAAGTGCTGGGATGACAGGTGTGAGCCACCCCACCCGGCACTGTGGTATGTGGTATTGATTGCTGGTGGGCATGAGTCTCCATGCCCAGCATTGTATTTGGTTACCGGGGATTGAACTCAGGACCTTGTGCTTGCGAGGCAGGCGCCGGAAACACTGAGCTAACCCTCCGGCCCAAGAATTTTAATTTTTAATTTAAGTAGAAAATTGTACTAAAAGAATTTGAAAGAAATGAAAAGTTTGTAATCATTTATCTAAAAAGACAAAATGTAAGCAAAATTCTAAAACATTAGTTTTTCCTCTAAGTTTATTGTGGGGTTATACATTTATTGCTACTTACATTATGGTAATTATCTCAGAGAACTTAAGAAGCTAAACAAAAAGTGTGTGAAATATAATAAATAGCTTTTTGTAGGAACCAAGAAATTCACAGAGGGCATTTTGTTATATATTCGTTGATGAAAAAAGAAATAACCAAAATATTAACTCTCAATTTCTTCCAAACATAAAATTTGCTTTTTAATCTTTGCATTCACAGTACTCTTTCCTAAAATATTCTTAGTGAAAAAGTTTAAAATATCATCTTCCTTTTTAATATCTGAACATTATCAGTAGACAGGATTTTAAGATAGCCAAAAATGTCAGTGGTGACTGATACTTTAAAACTGTCAGTAATTATACGTTTGCATTTGCAGTTAATATTTTAACACCTGAAAGTTTGTGTCAGTGGTTCTGACAGAAAATGGAGAAAAAGACAAGCTTGGAGTGGTGGGTTCTTATCAGTGGAACAATAAGCCACGGTTATTTTCTCCACTGACAACGTGGTGAGGTGAAGAGTTCTTATTTTGGAATGACCTCACTTGGAGATTAGACATAATCTGTCTGCTCTCAGATTAGGAAAAACAGTATTTGCTTAATCATAGTCTCTCGTGTTATATTCCTCTCAGTTTTCTTACTTGCCTCATTACAGAAGAGTTTTAACATGGTCGGTATTTCAAACAAGTGTATTTTTAAAAAGTGAATGTATTGAAAATGGTACCAAGTGCTTGCAGTGACTTCATATTTATATAGTTTTCTAGGACTTATAAAATGCTTTCAAAATAAGCTCACACTGAAGTTCAGCACAAGATCCTGAAGTGATGGATTCTTCATGATTGTTTCTGGCATCTTTAACAAATGATCCAGATGAACATGCAACACAGGGTTTAGGTTTTTATTCTAGTTATTGGTATATTTTATTTCATATTTCATGGAAAAGTTTGGTGATTTTAAGCTAGGAAATGAGTCTTTTCCATTCACAAACCAATATTGTGAATGTCTAAGTTTTAGTAAATATACTATGGTTCTTGAAATATATAATCTAGTTGTAACTTAGAAATCCATAGTGAAAGTACTTAGTGTAGCTTCGTTTGACTTTATACATCTCACACATTCACAGGTTTACTTTCCAAAGAGGACAATTAAATTATATCTTTGTTTTGGTGGAGGGTACTGGGGTCATTTTTCTCTAAACTTTCAGATGTCAGGGAATAATACTTGAATTTTACATAGACATGTTTTATTTCTTCAAAACACAAGCTGTGATTTTGGATGTAGTCAGAAAAGAGATACACATAAATCTCTCTGACCAGAAAGATAAGTAGATCATAAAATGTCCACACACATCATAACCCTGCAATCTAACACAGAGATAAGGACAGTTACAGATTATTATGGTGTGGATAGCTTGATCATCTCTGGTGAATCTATGATAAATTTCGAACTATAACAAATACAATGATTCATTTTTTTTAAAAAAAGAAACAATCCACAGAAGTATAAATTCACCCTGAGATTTGTGTTGCTGAGAAACTGAATAGTCAAACTGGGAAGTCAAACATTATGCCACACACTTTAGATTGCTCTTAGGAAAGGCACTATAGAAATGTTGCCCCATTATAACCTACTATATTTAAGAATTAACTGCAGTCTCACAGCCAAGGAGATGAACGTATACAGACGTGGTCAACCCCATCCATTACCTACCAGCAGTTAACACAAGGCACACTTTCAAAGGGTCTAGAAGACAAAGAAATAAACACACTGTTAAAAGGAGTGCCTTTAATATCAAGATTTCTTTTTATTAACTCTAACAGACCCTCATCCTGTAGTATTTTCTCTTTAATAATAGGAGCCTCTCATTTAAACGATGCAATCAGTATGCCACAAGCGGGTTCTTTCTTTAGTGGGAGGAGTCAGCAGTTCCAACATTCAATTGACCTGTTTCCAAATAATCTACAGGAAAAAAACGAAGATTAAGTCTTCTAACAAGAGCAGTTTTCACAGTCTCGCGTACAAAGAGAAGGATTCCGTAAAAAGATGAGAGGGTGAGCCGCATTGTGCTGGCCCACTTAAATCTTATTTCCAATTCACTAAATGTGTTATTTGACTTGGCAAGTGAACTAGTATGTGTATTAGACCAGCGGGGAGCCTAATCAAGAGGATGCCAAGTTTGCTGCAGCCCCTTGGAGCTGCATTAGCCTCAACGAGTGACCTTAAGCAAAGTGGGTGGTTGAACCCAAAAGAGAATAGCATTAACTTTTGCTTAAAGTTCAGCTTGATTTGAAGTCTCCTTTTGTGCCTTATTCTAAAAAAAAAAAAAAAAAAAAAAAAACCTGGAAAGGAAGGAAGGAAGAAAAGAGAGAAAGAAAAGAGAGAAAGGAAGGAAGAGCAAAAGAAAAAACGCAAAAAGCTTTTAACAGGACTGAATCTCTTCTGCCCGGCCCAGTCTTCACACACAGGGCTTCACAGAAGCGCGCCTCCATTAATGCTGACACATGCAAAAGAAATGAAAAGCATGAACTCAGCCCAGCCACTTGATTCTGCAGCTGCAGAACAATTCGCTTTGTAACTCAGTAACTCAGATGGGGTTTTTTCCACCCAGATAAACCGCTAATTTGCTAATTGATACAAGAAGTATTTTCAAATATTAAATAAACTGCAAAGAAAGCAAAAAAAAAAAAAAGAATATACCATTACAAGGAGGCATGTGTGCTGGAGAGTTTGAGTGAACGTTTCTAAGTTATAAGGTATTAATATACATTTTCAAAGACCTCTTTCACTTTACACCCTGCCTCGAATATCTATTCCTAGTACCTATAATTGCACTTTGGCTGCATTTTGTTACAAGGAAATGAAAGTCTGTGTTGTTTTAAAAGTTGTGAAATGATCGATTCAAGCAAAATATCCTAGAAATGAATTTGCTCTGTTTATATTTCTTATTACATACTTGATATCATCCACATGAATTCAAAGACTTCTAATAATGACCGCTTTTTTGCATCATAAGAAACACTTGAGAGCCTTCCTTTAATTCCAGGATATTGGACTGATACATACTCAGCAAAAATCTGGTAGATGTGACCACTGCACAGCTATCAAAGCTCAAAATGAAAATATTTTCCAAGAACTCATGGAAAGACTTCAGTTGTAAAACTCTCTTTCACAAGACAGTATAGGATGGATTTCTTGTCTTCATATTAGCCTTCCACTCTTTGTTCCTCTTGCCTTTTCAAATCTGAATTGAAGCCAAGCAAAGCTTCATTACCTTTTGTAAAGTGCAGAAGTTGCGATCAAGATCAACAAAGAAAAGCACCTTTTCCATGGATTTGTTTCCTTGGTGTTTAAGGAATGGGATAAATCTATAGAATTCTGACCTCTCCGTTTAGCAAGATGTGCTAAGACACAGAAATATTCTACAGAGGCAATTTTTGAAAGACCATAAAACTACCATTTCAGTTTATTCTTCTAGGTCGCGTATTTGTTTGTATCATGTATCTTTAGAAAATGTGGTTAAAATAATGTGAATTGTAATTTTTTTTTGGAATAAGATACTCCAATGATCAACACTGGCATCTCCTTTTTAATTCCAGGATTTCAAAACATTTTCCAAACATTAATTGCTATGGGACCCTGTTGAAGCCCAATTATCAGACCTATTTTCCAAGACGATAAACAGGGAGTGCAGAGCCCATTACTTGCTTTGCCCCATAGCTTTCAGAGCTTGTCCAAGCTCAGGGCACCCTTAAAACCCATTGGATCAGCTCCCTGGGAGCACAGAGGAAAGCGAGAAATACGCTCTCAGAGATTTAAGGGATTTTGTAAGGTCGTGAGCAAGTGAGCTTCATCTAAAAGTCAAAGCTGGAAATCTAAGATTCCTTCGTCAGTGGTTAGATATATTTCCTCATTAAGATAATTCATGTAGACTATCAGGCTTGCAGGAATCCGCTGTTAAGAAACAGAATCTGTCGCTGCACATTTTAAAATAACTTATTTCATAACAAAAAAAGTCCCACTTTTATTTGAATAAAAATAAATGACTAGATTTTCACAGGCAGCGTGTGTAGGAAACCAGCAAGGGCCAGCAGTGAATTTCTACCCTGACTTTTAAACATTGTGAAAGAGATGCTAACAGCCTAATTTGTAGTACAGACTAAATTCAGCTCCTGTATCAGGTGGTACCATAAAGAAGACCTACAATGCAGAAGGTGAAATGAGGGGTTACAAGTCACCCCAAACACACTGCAAAGGCCTGTGGGCAACCCAACCTTTTTTCTTTAATTGGGAGGAGAAGAGCTTTTGCTACAGAGTAAGTTCCACAATGTAGGCCGGTAGCCCAACCGGGAAATACCCTTGATTTGAACGGTTTGCTGCAGTTCTATTCTGAACTCTTTATATAGAACTTCTTTAAATCCTGGGACACATATTTTCAGGTAGAAAGGTATTTTACTAATTTTTTTTAATGAAGCTTTGACTCCAAGCTATACCGGGAGTTGTCATCATCAGTAGGCCCTTTGCCTCCTGCTCTGCGGGGGCGAGGGCGCCGGCACAGCTGGCTGCCAGCGCAGCTCTTATTACTCACACCAATTATTGATTTTTAAAAGGCCTACACTATTAGTACCCTGCTACATCCCTTCACATACGACGTGTGTTTTAAAAATTCCTTTTTAAAAAGTATAAAATCTGAGTCTAGACTTTCTGTCATCACTGTGCTTGCTCTTTACATTTTATCTTAAATCCTCACAGGAAAGCAAACTGAGAATTTTTTTTTTTTTTTAAACTGGGCTAATTTAGAAGCAGAGAGGATTTGTCCATTGGCTCTCTCTTCTGGCCAGTATCATGTTAGGAAAAGGCAAATGCTGGATAGTGAGGGCTGAATAAAAAACACAATTAAAAGGATCGAGAATCTTCTATTCTTTTCCCCTGCCTTTATTTCATAGTATCCCAGTCTGAACTAAAATCGGTCCTCAACCCCACCTCATTCCATTCCATAAAGAGGCCTGATCTTGGGTAGACCTGCACCCAAAATTGGACTTCCATTTTTCTTTGCAAATTCCAATGATGATTAATTGTAGAAAACCTTCTCCAGGGAACAATTCAGACATTAATCACTCCAGTCATTTGTAGATTTTTCATGTAATAGTCAATTGAAGAGAATATTTGACCTCCGCAGCACTTCATGGGATATTAGTTTACAAGGTGGGTGGTTTAAAACAACAGAAATTGACTGTGTCATGGTTTGGAGGGCAGAAATCTCAGATTCAAGTGTCAGGAGGGTCACCTTCTTCAAAGGACAGGAGGGAAGAATCTGTTCCAAATCTTTCTCCTAGGTTCTGCTACTTTTCTGTCCATTGCTCAGGTTCTTGGATTTATAAATGCATCACTAATCATCCATTTTTTCATGCACATGGTTTTCTGTCTGTGCTTGTGTCTTCCTCCATGTTACACCATGCAGCCATCCTAGGGTAAGGCACACTTCGAAGACTTCATCTTGGTTGGTCATGCCCTAGGTAGGACCCTATTTCCAAATGCGGTCCCATTCACAGGTACTAAGGGTTAAGACTTTAACATTTGGGGGAAAAATAGAATTTAAGTCATAATAGTAACTTGTGTCAGAAGTCTTTGTGTATTCGACTTATTAGCAGCAAGTCAATATTCATGTATGTTATACAGAAAAATTAACACTTGAATCATTTACTCTCTGTATTGACAGTATGGAGTCAGGTATTGGTAAATGAAATAATATTTGATTTTCATGAGGATGCTAGAAATTTACAAGCCATAAGATCAAATTCATTTAATCCTTTGGAAAACATGTGCTAAATAAATACTTACATTATAATCTACAATTTCATAAATTTGTTTCAGTGACACAAATTCAGTATATGACACTAGGTAGATTTTCTTGAGCAACTACAACATGCAATGTATTATTCCTAGGCATTAGAACCTTATTGATAAATAAGAAGTGCTTTTGATTTCAAACCATCTAGTTGGGAACTGAGGTATAGTGATCAATGAAATTCAGAGAACGCAATGAGCCATGGACATGAGAGAAGGAACAGGCAGGATTCTTCTTGGCCAGCTGGCCTTCTAGTTGTGGGAAGGACTAGAAGGCTAGTGATGTTCCTTCCATGTAAAAGACCAACTATAAGTTCATCTGAAGCTGGAATTCAAGTGGAGACCCACATTTTATCCAGCTAAATATTTAAAATTATAAAGTAAAAAAATTGCTAACAAAAATGTATTTTTTTTTTTTTGAGACAGGGTCTCGCTTTGTAGTTCAGGCTGGCTCTGAGCTCACTATGTAGCCCAGGCAAGCCTTGAACTCAGCAATCCTCCTGTCTCTGCCTCCCGAGTGCTGGGATGACAGACGTGAGCCACCACGCCCGGCACTGTGGTGTGTGGTATTGATTGCTGGTGGGCATGAGTCTCCACACCCAGCATTCTATGTGGTTACCGGGATCGAATTCAGGACCTTGCACTTGTGAGGCAGGCACCAGAACCACTGAGCTAACCCTCCAGCCCACAAAAATGTATTCTTGTCCTGCACCCTGCTAGATGTAACTTTTGAGCCAAAAACATTAAAATGAATCCATAATTAATTTTTTATTATTCCTGGATTTAGGAAAATGATGAAATTTTGTTAGTGCTCATGTTTAATTTTCTATTGATGGGCTGCTTCTAGATAAATGATTAGTAAAGGAGACTTCCATAATCTACAGAGGTTATGTTTATATTTTATAAAATCTATTTCTCACACCTTTATCTCAGTAAAATCAAGTAATTTTTCTGCTATCATTTAGATTTACACAGTGATTATGAAAACGTTTGATATTTACCTGAGAATTTAACTTTGTAATCTGTCTCAGGTTTTGTCTAAATTAAACATACTTGCTTAAGTAACATTTAATTATCATGTCTTCCAGGATGTAAGGTCAAATTTGATACGTGGCGTTTTTGCAGGAAGAAAACACATCAAGGTGACTGATCAGCAGAATGCAAAATACACATTTATTTCAAGAACAATATTTCAGGGCTGGGGATTTTAGCTCAGTGGTTCTAGCACCTGTCTCATAAGTGCAAGATCACAAGTTTGACCCCAAGTACAGAAAAAAGAATTAATTCTTTGGTCCAAGAATTTTCTTTAAAATCCTGTAAGACAACACAAACACCTCAAAGCAAGTCTATGACTGTATTTTATTTGATTCTGAAATATCATCCATCCTCATACCCATAAACCTTGCAACATCAATCCTCTAAATATTTGGATAGGGAGAATTGGAAAATATTTGGGTACTTCTTTCTTCACATTTGTTCTACAGTCCTTGGCTAGTTGTAGACACAAGTTCAAGAGTCAGTAAATTCTCCTTGATTTATAGTTTTGCTCTTGGTAGTTTTCCATGAAAATATACCCAGGCTTGGTGGTCCAGCCCTTTGAAATCTTGGAAGGGTTTTAATTATATGTAAACATCAATGCAAAATCATAAAAGCAACAAATTTTTATTTCCACCTGGCATGACTCAGTTGAAGGCCCACCCACAAAGACACTTCCTTGGGCAAGTCCTCTGACACAGTATTAAAATATCAACTGGCAATTTACTAAAGATAAAAGAGCCTACAGACTTTAATAAGAAGTTAGTCTTTAGCATAAGGATTGGACAATCTTATTATCATTATACTGGTAATAAAGATTTGTGAATTGCAGAACACCAAAATTTTAGGGTTTGTTTAATTAAGTTCACAACTTACTTGAGCATAGTAAACAAATGTGTATTAATAATCTTATTATGTAATCGAAGTAACTGGTGTGATTCCTAGATTTCTGAAATTTCCTTGTAGTATAGCATATTGCTAAAACTTTATTGTCTTTCTGACCAGAAACTAACCACTAAGCATTGTAGAATTCAGGAGCCTGAAAACAGCTTATTGGAGGTTGGGGATTTAGCTCAAGTGGCAATGTGCCTTCGTTTGAAGCAGAGGGCCTGAGTTCAATCCCTGGTACTGCAAGAAAAACAAGAGCAACCAAAAAAAAAAAAAATTTATTGGTTGCTCACTTCTACAAGAGGGCCTAACATATTAAACACAGAGACATTGTACTGCTTAAATGATACTCACTGACCAGTGAAACTGACCGTCCCTTTCCCAATTTATGAAGGGCATAATAAACATTAAGAATGGCCGAAAACAAACTATTAAAACATAACATATTTTCATTGCTTCTGATCTGATTCTTCCCTTTTCACAGCACCATATATCTCTTCAGTGCTTCCTAAATAAGAATGATGTCTTCTCTAACTCTGACCTGTAACACGAGCATTCCATGTCCCATGTGTCTTGTGATTTACAAAATAGTCTATAAAGCTGTACTGCATTGCATTCAAATTAAAGCAATACCACTATATATCTTTGCATGGTTCAGAATTATTTCATTAGATGAACTAAAACTGTCTCCTGGAATGAGAAAATTGTTCTTTTCAAATACTGAAACACACTTGTTCCATTGCTTCTAAGTTAGCATTATATTTTATTATTCCCCTATAAAATTCAATCATTTATGTGTACCTGACTTGTCATATTCTGAATTTATGAGTTATTCATTATAATATTGAGACAAATTACTTTAAACATTCTAAATGATTCTCCCCTAAATAAATCTAGAAGTTGTAGATAAAGTAATCTTGTAACATTGGAGTTTCAATGAAATGTTTTATTGAGATAATCATATATTCACATCCAGCTGAAGGAAACACAGATTCTCATCCTTTTGTTTCCCTCTCTTTCCTTTTCTGTGTGAGTGTGAATTTGTGTGTGTGTGTGTGTGGTGTTAGAGTCGAATCAAAGCTTCATGCTTATACAGAATACGCTCCACCCCTTCCTAGTCTCTGTCAAGACAAATCATAGTATAAAGCTAAAACAAAAAAATGATGTTGATACAAACTTCCAGTTTTATCCAGCTTTCCACAGGTTTATTTGTATTTACTTATATGTGTGTTCCACATACTTTTATTACTATTTAGTTTTAATATGTATTTTTAGATGCTTATGCATAACACTCAGCTTAGTTCATCCTTAGAAATACTGTCAAAATAGGGGACTTTTAGAATTCTAATCAATAAATACATTACATTTAATACCTGGTTAAGAATTACAATTAGTTTGTAAAGGTTGATTATTGGATCCCAAAATATTGATAGTTTAAAAATCAGTACCGTCAGTTTGTTCTTAGGAGCTCACAGCATAGTTTTTAATCAGAGGTTTGGAAAGAGGCTAAAAAACACGAATCCATTCTCAGTATTTGGAATATCAGCTCATTAGGAGCAAAAGAGCTGACTCCCACTTTGAAAAAGCCACTGCCTCAAATGCGTAATGATTTCACTTTCAAATTTCTTTTATCTCTGCTGTTTCTACGCCAACAAATACAAGTACTTCAGATATAATAAGAAGACTAATGAGTATTGCAGATGATTACAAAAATATTATAAAACTTCCCAAGGCATAATGACATTTTTTTCAAATTAACAAAAAAAAAGAAGTTTCTCTTATTAAAGTCTTTATCGCCTGAATATGACCTCAGAAGAAAGTAGAAGCTCAACTTTTCAACAAATCTATGAATAATGTCTTTCTGAGTAGCACTTCTTGGCTTGGGAGAGAAGTTTTATTAACTTCAGCAGAAAGTATGCATCGCTACAGGATTACATCCTTAAAATAAAATTGCCAAAATGGGCCATTTGAAATCAGCGCCTCACTGCAGTTCACAGTTGGCATTTTGCTGATCAGCTCGCCGAGCACTCCTGCTGCTCTCTCTCTAGAGTAGCTCCGGGCCAAGCCTTCCGGTGCTAGAGTCAGATGCGCTACACCAAAGGGTCATTTTCTATTCAGTACGTTGCTTGGTTCAGAACCAAGGCGCAGAGCCTCCTTCATCAGTGGCACTTTTGAAACGGCGCAGGGTGCAATGTATCAGCCGGTTCAAAGCAGACTTTGTGCAGTGTTCCTAGGAGTGGTGACAGAAATCGGGAAAGCACAGCTACTCCATGCCGTGTGACTCCATTTACAAAACGAACCAAACAAGGAAGTGACCTACAAAACAAGGTTCTGACCTTCAAAATGAGTCCTCTATAGCTGCTACACCAAACCTTGGGTCCCGTCCTGCAATTCAGAGCAGTCTGCGATGCCTTTTCACTCTGGGTTTGAAAATTGATTATTTTACAAGGTATATCAGCCTGCAGGGAATAGCAATTTCCTCTCCTCTCCGCAGCAACCCAAATGTAACTTCTTAAACTGTTTATCCTTCATCAAAAATATATTACCTAGCACAGTAAGTAAATAGCCTAACAATTTGTTATAGCAATTATTGCTTCCTGTGGTTATTTTTGGTGTGTGTGTGTGTGTGCGTGTGTGTGTGTGTGCGCGCGCGCGCGCGCATGCGCACGCGCACGTGTGTTTACTTTGCCAGCAATTGGTAAGAAAGGCCGATGACCCCGCCATTTATTTTTTGGTTTTTTAATGATTTCAGAAAAACATTTTGAAATACGATCTAGTCTTTAATGTGACAGATAAACTGCTACACTGCCAGGAATTCTACCCTGTTTCCTCACTCAGTGGTCACCGAACTCAAGCAACAGCCACAACCCACACACATAATGCAGGAAACAATCTTGGGCACAAATACTGCCTTCCTGTGCTGCTGTGGTCACCAAGAAAGACTACGCCCACCTCACTGAAGCCCCAGGAATATTAAATTAAGGGGAGGAAAAAATATGGAAATGCTGATAGAATTAATGACACTGAGTTAGAAATTATGCTGCTTCTTGAACAGTTTCATAGCTACTTACTAAATAATGAATTCTATGTAAAACATAAAATGGAAGGCACAGTAAAAATATGATTGATCTTTACTTCTGGGTACTAATGCCAATTTCCTTTCCTATTTACCGATACTCTCAATATTTTCATCATCCTGGAATACATTTTTTGTTTTTGTCTTATTTTTATTTGAAAATATTATAATTTATCTAAAATAATTATCAGCATTCTTGTATTGGTTTATTATTTGTAAGTTTCTTTTAATATTAACATTAGAGAAGTTACATCTCTGTACGTGCTTCCTGTTTGTCTCTGCCACTGTCAAGTGTTGTGCTGAAGGTTATGTCATGTGTCTCTGTTTTTAACCATTTCAACTATCTTTCGGGAAGTAGGCTGCATGTTATGTTTGCGATTGATCTTAACTGTTAGAATTTATTAATTCACATCTTTCCCTCCATGTTAAACAGGAAATCACACAACACTGAATGTGTCTTTACTTATTCTGTATCACTCATGGGATAGACGGATCATCTGAATTTAGGGACAAAGATTTTATGTGCTTCAACATTTTTAATGGTATCATTTTTCCATTTTGATCACTCTTATATTTTTAAAAAAGAATGTAATAACATGTTTGAGGAAAGAAAAAAAATAATATTTTCCTTGTTTCTCTTATGCTATTCATTTTAATCAACAATATGATAGTTTTTAAATGTTATAAGGTGTGGCTTTTAAAAGCCAAATGAAACATACACTTGAAGCAACATAAAAATCTTTAAAAATGTATCTTGTTTGATCCAAGTGTATATCATTCTCTGAGATTGAATAGTTACATTACAGACTTTCATTTTTTTAAATAACATAAACCATCATTGATGACAAAAGAAAATGAAAACATCCCCTGTATTAGATTCAAATTGATAGAAGAGAAATAAAAGCCAAAGGTATAATTTTTCATCATTTCCAAATGTGAAAAAAAGTTTAAGGAAATTAATAAAGTCCATGTACAAATACAAAATCTGGTCCTGCTTTGTTGTTTTCTAATAGTTAGAAATGGACCAAACATACTGATGAAACCCAATTGCACAATACATCTGTAATAATAATATTAAGAAAATAACTGCATAATAAAGTGAAATTTAATCAGAGTCCAACTGCATTATTTTACTATTTTTATGATTTCAAAATTAAAATAAATACTAAACAATGATATAAAATAAAAATGTAGGTGAGAGAAATTTTACAGTGAAATGTGTTTAAATTAGTATAAGCCTTTACTGAAACACAGGGATCTCTAGGATGACCTTTAGGGTAGACGCCATGTAAAAATCTCCATTATTCAAGAAATGGATCGATCTCTTCATCGTATTTCTTTCATAGGCTCTGTTATGAAAGTATGTGAATATACTGGGCTGCAGTAAAACTACAGTCTAGAAAAACTCTTTTTATATTAAAGACAAAGGCCATTCAAGAGACATATTAAATTACCTTTGTGTCAACAGCAACATAATAGACATTGTAAAAAATGTACATTTTCTTAATCACCAAGACTGTGTTCCAAAAACCACTCCCCCCCCCGAATAAAAAATTTGAGCCTTGGGGCCCGAGATTTAGCTCAGTGGTTCTGGCGCCTGCCTCGCAAGCGCAATGTCCTCAGTTCGATCACCGGTAACCACATACAATGCTGGGCATGGTGACTCACGCCCACCAGCAATCAATATCACATACCACAGTGCCGGGCGTGGTGGCTCACGCCTGTAATCCCAGCACTCGGGAGGCAGAGACAGGAGGATTGCTGAGTTCGAGGCTTGCCTGGGCTACATAGTAAGCTGAGGGCCAGCTTGCACTACAAAGCAAGACACTGTCTCAAAAAAAAAAAAAAAAATTGAGCCTTTTATCCTGATTATTGCCTATTAGTTGTTGGCCATTAGTAGGACAAGTGTCTCCATGGGATTTTTCAAGTGGTCTTTTATTCTATTCATTCCTTTTCTCCATAATGTAATTTCATTTTAATAAATATCTGAAAGAACATATGTGAAAGTTTCCGATAGTACTTGATCTGAACTTGATTTTCCAATGAAGATGGTTCTGCTCTTCTTGACTTAGACCCAGATATCTCACCATGTTTGAGCGAGTTTATTACTTCTCTGCAGGCCTCTCAGTCAAAATTCCATAATCACACAAAAATGAGCTTCTTGAACACTTTTCTATTTTTACAGAAGTTTTCATCTTTCTTAAATCTAGCTCGATTATGATTATTTCTAGAAGAGAATAAATACTCCTACATGTCTAGTTCTTCATGTACATGGATTATCACTACCCCTCTTTTCCATACGATAAAAAGAAGTTCAGAAATGTTATTCATAATCCTCAGAGCAGCCTGCCGGAAGGTTTTAGAGTCAGAATCCAAAACTAGTCTGTCAGATTCCAAGACAGATGCGCCGATGAATATGCTATACTGACCCTTTTGGCATCTTTGCCTTATCTTAAATTTAAGTCATATAAAAAGTTAACTATGCCAGATAAAAATTAAGACGTCTTGATTCTGACATCCATTTTTGTTTGATTTATTTATAACTTTTTCTTGAGATTCACATGTAATTTATTTTGCACTGATAGCTATTACAGGGAAGAAAAAAGGGTGTCTGAATCATTGTAAAAAGGATACACAGTCTTATAATTTAAAACTAAGCAAAATGGGCAAGTACCTTAAATATGAACTTTGTTTTATTTTTAGATATTATTTTAATGTAGAAAATATGTAAAGATATTAAAGTGTGTATTAAAAGACAATGTTCTTAAATGGCTCACTTTACTTGTCTCTCAAAGTGACTGGAGGAGTGAAGTAATTTTAGGATGAACTGACCGGCAACCTCAGAACTTTATAAAAGGACAGCAAAGGGGAAGGAGTGACTTTCAGTCTTCTTTCCCACCTCATAGTAGCAGAGGACAGGCTGCAATGCTAACGTGTAATGGCTAACATCACTGAAAAACAGAAATTAAAAGAAAATACAGAAGAGAATACAAACCTCACTAGTAGATATTACAATGTTGATCAAGGTGTAGGTGCAATTTTACATGTATTAGGAGTTTTTAAGTGCCTCAGTACCTTCTTTGCTGTGACTGAAATGTACATATTCGTTCCTCTTCCATGCTTACATACATGCCAAAAGCACACATCAATTTAAGCAACTTACTTTGCATACATTTAAAAGAACATCAAGATAGATAAAAAGCAGAATTTAAAGAGGGTAAGAACAGCTGCATCTTGCCTGAGCACTTTCTCTCTCTCCTGTAATATGCTAAGTGATCAAGTGACCAGTGAGGTTTTTTTGTGGTTTGTCTTTTTTTGTTTGTTTGTTTGTTTGTTTTTTGCGACAGGGTCTCGCTTTGTAGTTCAGGCTGGCTCTGAGCTCACTATGTAGCCCAGGCAAGCCTCGAACTTGGCAATCCTCCTGCCTCTGCCTCCCGAGTGCTGGGATGACAGGCGTGAGCCACCACGCCCGGCTGACCAGTGAGTTTTAATGAAGAGCCAGAGGGTCATCGAAGGTTATTCTGGAGGACGAGGAAGATCCTCAGATGAGCAGAGACCATGTACAAAATCACAGATAGATGTCAAAGTGGTCATGGTGTCTGAGAACCGGGGCTCTTTTGCAGTGAGGGCCCCGGGGTGAGATACCCACCAGAGAGTTCAGAAGTCTGCACACGCAGCACAGAGACTTTGGAAACATTTCAGACTGGGTTTCCTCTCCGCACAATATAGGTGATATCAATTGAGCCTCTGACAGAGCTGTTGTGAGACTTGGGTGTGACAGTAGTTTCCTGAAAGATGGGACTTCAGGTCCTATTAGCTGGGAGGATTGACCTGTTGGGTGCATGTCAAAGGCAGTCCAGAGGTCACATAGTCAGAAGACCCCAGGGCTCAAGGTCTCTATCTTGAAATTCTTAATGGTTTTAGCTTTCATAATGTTTTTGTAAGAAAATTTCAAACAACAATGAAACAAGTGGTGGAAATGCAGTGTGTGCAGCTCCCTCCCTTCCCGTAATGGGTTCTTAGACATACAGCCTAAGAAAAGTGGTCTTCATCCCACAGGGGACTTGGGCATACAGGTGAGCAGAGCACCAGTGAGGCTTTTAGGGTGCCTGGGCATCCTGAGGGGTGCTGCTTCCCACGTACTGTGGATGCTGCAGTCCTGTGGAGCCCACTGCTGGTTTGCCAGAGCTGGGCAGCAAGTCATGGGAGGGAAGACTGGCTTCTCTGCCCTGTCATGAGTGCCACATGTGGGCCACCCTGAGAGCCAGAGTGACGAGTAGGATGGACTCCCAGGAAACCTTGAGGGTCTCACCTGGCCCTGCTATCCCACTTCACAGGGACACATCGTAAAATAGCAGATGACAAACACTATGAAAGGACTAAAGAGAAGCTGTGCGAGAGAGAAGTGGTATGCTTAAGCACCTGGAGTACATTTTTCTGCTCTTTGAGCAGGAAGCCCCACATCTTCAGCAAATATGTGTGTTTCTATAGCTAGCATCCGAGTCCAGCACAGATTTTGTTTATTTAAGGACATTCCTGAGGGCTGGTGATGTAGCTCTGCAGTATGCTGCTTGCCTAGCTTGCATGAGTCCCTGGTTTGAGCCCGGGGATTGCCAGAATAAATTCCTTGGATATACAGCACATGCTAAGAGTTGAGAAACAGGCAAAGGGTATGTATATTGATCTAGGCCTTGACTAGTAATGTTGCAACTTGCTTTTAGTTGTGCACAGCAAGTTAAAGATGCACTTAACTTACAAACTCATGTTCTTGGGGGCACAACTGTAAAAGTCTCCTGTATCATTTTAGGTCACAGTTTCTTCCAGGCAGAGCTCAGTGTCCTCAGGGAAGCATCAGCCCGGGGTTTCCCAGTTAACCCCAGAAGGGAAAGGATGCTGTAATGTTATTTCCCATACTCTTCAGTAGTCAAATCTGTGTCAGACTATCTAGAAGCACAAGCAGCTGACATTTGTTCTGCAACTCAAGACTTTAGTGATAAGTTACAAGTAAAATTCCAATCATGACTCAAGTTGTTTGTAGGTCAAACTGGTCATAACTTGAAGGTCTATTGTCTTAAAGTACTACAAGTCAACTTTGTAAATTATTGGACTGATGCTTCACCCAAGCTCTCTCTTCAGGGCAGTTTGACTGGAAATATTTCTATTACTAGAAATATTTAAGGCAAGAATACCACTCTTGAGAATTTAAACTGGATTTATTCAGTCAACATAAATGCAGGAGCACCTTCCTGGCTGTTGGTACCATCTTCTGCCCTTGTTTCTAACAAGGCTTATAATTTTTATTATTTTCAATAGTGTCTCTCAAGTCTGATATAAAAAGTATATCAAACGTAAAAGCAGAGTTGAAATAGGGGAAGTAACTTTCACGGACAGGAAATGGGCAATTCTGGTCCCAAATTCTGGACTTGTCCCCACTGAGAGTGAGATGTGGCCTTTTTCTATCCCCTCCCTTGCCAACAATGTGTGGAAGGCATTGCCTTTTATCAAGAGGCACACACAGAGAGAGAGAGAGAGAGAGAGAGAGAGAGAGAGAGAGAATGGGAGAGCAAGAGAGAGACAGCAAGAGAACATGGCCCCTAGAACACCAGGAGGCACAGTGTCATCAAGGACCATAACCCCAATCCTTATCTTACAGTGGGAGCACATCCCATAAAACATGAAGAAAGGCCTCCAGAGAAGCCACACTCGTGACCCAGTGGAAACTTACCAACCCGGAATCCCCTCACTGGAGCCATCAAGGTGAGTCTCATTTCTCATGAATGGGCCAATCTGATCCCAGGGCTGAGGTCTTTTTAGCTCTTTGAGCTAAAGTCCTTTGCCCATCTTCCTTGTACTTCTAAGCTTCCATTAAAGCTTAACCTGTGATTATCTGTCATTGCCTCAGTGTCATTTCCATGGCCACTGTTGCATCTTTCTTTTTGGGTCTTGTGTGAAATAATCCTGAGATGAGTCGAGAAGGTCAAATGGAAAATCTTACCACGGAGACCACTGATCAAGTAGCAAACTATTCAGGCCAGTAAACGTGAAATAAGACAGGTGCCCACAGGGGATAGGCAACGTAGATTCTTCAGCCTTTATCTATCACCACTAAAAGCAGATATCTTTTCGCTGACCTCCTCGATGGTGAAACCTGCTGCATCACTTGGCTTAGATTAAGAAGCACCTGCCGAATGAGTGGCATGTGCTGGTGTGTGTGGGCAGGTCTGGGAGATGTGGCCATGGGTGTGTATCTGGTCCCTGGATCTTTCTTCTTTTGCATTCTCCTTTTTGCTTTCTCACTGCTAATAACTAGAACTTTTGTTCCACCCTCCTTTTCTGTCAGGATGTTTCTAGCTTGGACCCAGGAATCAATCTCCGAAACATCTCGATGTGATATTTAAAATAAAGGTTACCAGAAAAAGGTAAGAGGTGCCCAAAGTGGTGGCCGTTAGCTCTTAGGTTTGTATTAGTGCAGCGAACTGCTGAAGTGTGTGTACATTTTTTGATGGATTCTGTATGAACATAATGATCCTTACTTAACAGAAGGGGTTTAGCTAAGAAAACTTGATTCAGGGAGATTTTACATGTTTATATTGCAAATCAGTACAACCTCCTCACCAGTCAGGATTCTTTTCATTAAGAGTTAAGTCAGAATTGTGACATACATTAAAAGTAATTAGCAATAGCAAGACCAAGTGAAACTACCTTTGTAGAGTACCCAAGGAAGCCCCCAAATTCCAGGTGAGGGACCTCAATTTATCCCACCAATAGAGTAAATATGCTGGATCTTCCCCGTAAAAGAATTCTCCATACTTGTCAGGAGGGGGCTCAAAAGAGATTTGGCTAGCAGGAAAAATACAACCACAGATGGAATTCAGGCACTTGAAGAGGGAGCCTTATTATGGGCTGTTGCTATCTCGGGAGTGAAAATCTGAAGAACTTGTGAATCTATAGAAAGCCAAGATTCCATTTACAGGTGGAAGGTGGTGTTCTTTTCTACAGGTCCATTCACAAGTTGAGGGCCCATTGTACAGGTGAAAGACACAGGCCTGTGAAAAGGCTGCTTTTGGGCAGAGCGATGGTGCATGTCTGCAATCCTAGGGAGTGGGAGGACCCCTGCAAGCTCAAGGCCTGCCTGAACTTCATACACAGTGAGACCCTCCCTCAGGGACACCATCTCCACAAAAGGAAAGGACCGATCCTTCTTACAAGAGAAAAGCAGGAAGAAGTCCAGTCTATAGTACTGTTTTTAAGACTCAAGGATTTAGGAGAGTTTCTTGGAAGAGAAAACACCATTGCAACCTTGAGTAACTTTTATGGCCTGAAGATGCAGTTTTTCTTAAAAGTACAATTTTAAAATTATGATTTTTGTCATCTCCTTTCTACCTCTGTTTATTTCTGCCTTCCTACTTCCAAATTAAATGCCCAATAAAAGGAGTAAAAATTTATGAAAAATACTTTTTTTCTTATTTTTCATCATTGATGTGGTAAATTTAGTCCACGCATAAAATTCAGGTTGTGTATATAGGGGGAGGGGGTTGTAGGGTGGGTAGGGGAAGGGGAAAAATGAAAATTAAGTTATGTCATAGACTGGTACAAATTCTTAATGTGGTGTGTAATTGTGATATGTATATATAATGTACCAAGAAATTAAATTTGAAAAAAATTCAGGTTGCCACCTGTTTTTGTACTTCTTACAATCTAAGAATCACTTTCACATTTTTAAGAGGTTCATAAAAGAGTATTTTGTGACACGTGAAACAAATCCAATCGAAGATACAGTTTTATGAGAACGCAGACAAGTTCTTTGTTTATGGAAATTTCTTTGGCTGTGAATAGCTGTGACAGGCATTGTCCACAATTTCTAAAATATTTACTCGTCCTTTGCAGAAAAAAACTCACTGATCCCTGCTCAAACTCATGCACTGATCCTCCTGAGAAACAAAACTGCTGGAGGAAACGAATGTACTTACAATCATCAGAGTCCAGGAGATTTAAGCACAATAACTATTTGCATTCACTTTAGTATTTTAATTTGACTTAAAAGACAATAAACATTTTCAAAATAGTTATAACACCGGTAGGAAAGTAATAGGGAAAGTCAAAAAAAATTTTTACTGCTGGCAGGAGAAATGAAGTTATATTGATTAGAGCATTTCATACCTACTTTTGATGTAGACCCACTATTGTTCTAACAATATGAATATATTGTATGAGAAACAAATTGGCAAAAATCTGACTTTGAAAAAAAAATCTGACTTTGGACCAGTCGCCTTAGTTTACCTCAATGTCCAAGCGGGTCCCTGGACAAACGATCTCCCGTGATGACCTAGATTAAGTACATGCATCCTCAGGAGAAGTTTGTATGCTATTCGGAAACTTTCTTGTCTTCACAGTTTGGCGGGTCTTGCTCCCCTGTCTTTCAGAACCAGGGCTGCCGTTCACTCTATGGTACATATCAAGCCAGAAATATAAAATTATGTTTTTCACACAAAGAGCAACACTACGTGCACACATCGAGCTGACAATTTCTGACTCCATCTTAATAAGACAGGATTTGAAAATAATGTTCTGAATGGATCTAAGAATGCTTTCCTTTAGTATATCACATGGGTTTAGTTACTACTTAGTGATTGTTGTACACCATGTGATTGAAATAATTATATTTTTATTTACTTTGGTCATCTTATGTATTGTAAACAAAAGACTCTAAACCGAAGAACAAGACACACAATTTCATTTACTATAATTCCACATTGTGAGGGAAAGATGAAATTTGAAATCCATGCATTAAAATCTCTGAATGAACCTTTCAATTTGTGCTTATGTAGTATATTTTTCTTTAAAATTAATTACTCCCAGAGCCTAGACTAACATATTTTATTTGCAATGTGGAGAACTGAGACTCCATTAGCACTATGAAATTGTGCCATTGTATTTTGAATGGGTTTACAGGTTGACTACAGTTTTGGTGAGGGGAATTGCCAATGTAAACGCAGAGGACCATTTTTTAAAAAGCAGTGTATTTGAAAAATAAACAAATCTTTAAAATGTTTGGCATGTTATCAATTTATAAAGAACTAGGGATAAAAAAAATCAGAGTCTTTAAAGGGATATTTGCTACATGTTTAACTCCATGCCAAGTGCTTAGCTTATAGAAAAATGATCCCCAAGTCAAGAGATCTCTCAAGCTGTTCAAACTCATACTAGGATATTTTCTTCAGTGTGTAAACAGGAAGTTAATTGTTAAAAGTGGAGAAAGATTAAGCAACAAATGTCCATTAGACATAGCAAATTTCTTATGTACAATAATTGTATATAGATATTTGCAACCTGTTGAATCCCAGTCTCACTTATACACTGACACTGGATCTAGTTTAAATGTAAAAGTTTAGAACATAACCTAGCAGATCAAAATGTGAAAACCACATTTCTTTGTTCAAAAAGACAGAAACTGGAAACATGTGTCTTTCATGTTTTCTTCTGTTATCATTAGAAAAGCTGAGATTTTAACAATAAATAGTGATTTAGGTTTGACCAAAAATTTGTTAATGTGTGTATGTTTTACATGCTTCACCAAATTAATTTTGACATATACCTTTTTTCATGAAAAATTAAGTGTTCTTACTTTTCCACCCGATTGCTGTCAGTTTTTACTGGAAAACAAAATATACATTATTTATATTATTTCTGAGTTGGAAATACTTCCGAATTTATGTAAATACTATCTTCACTCAATTGGCGCTTTTTTTTTTTGCTTTTTTAATAAGTTGGATTTATTGGTACATTTTAGGAACATATTATGATCACATTTCTCTTTGGAAATTTGTACCTGTACACAATATATCTCAATTCTTATTTTTCCCCATTACCCTACCCTCCTTTCGACCTCCCACCCCCACATGCATAACCTTTGTTCCCATTTTTCCTTTTTACCATCACATTTTTTTTTCTTTCCCTCCTTTACTTTCCCCATCCAGCTGCCCTTTCTCTCTGAACAGTTTCTTCCTATTTCACAAGCTTGGTTATCCTAAAAGAAAAAGAAAAACATTACTATTTGAATAAGTGACCAGTCTTTTGAAGGTACAAAAACTACAATCTGCATGAGAGTGGAGGACTGCTTCTGCCCAATGCAGTCATATTTTATTACCTTTCATCAGAGCTTACATGTACCCAGTCTCCAAATCCATAGTTTCTTCTTTGAAAGAACTATTCTGGGCTTACTTTCTTGCTTCCAGTTTAAAAAGCAAAGAAGTGGACCGGAGGGTTAGCTCAGTGGTTCCGGCACCTGCCTCGCAAGTGCAAGGTCCTGAGTTTGATCCCCGGTAACCACATACAATGCTGGGCGTGGAGACTCACGCCCACAAGCAATCAATACCGCATACCACAATGCTAGACGTGGTGGCTCACGCCTGTAATCCCAGCACTCGGGAGGCAGAGACAGGAGGATTGCTGAGTTCGAAGCTTGCCTGGACTACATAGTGAGCTCAGAGCCATCCCGAACTACAAAGCGAGACCCTGTCTCAAAAAAAAAAAAAAAAAAAAAAAAAAAAGCAAAGAAGTTAATCTGTAGTTTTCTGTGATAATATTTTTCTAAAGGAAGGAATTGGAAATTTAAATTATGGAATAAGCACATTGATTACATTTTAATTTTTTATTTAGCTATCTAAATGTGAAATTTAGAAGCACACAAAGAGGACTGAGGGCAATATGCTCTATTCTTGTGAAAAGAGTGTAAATAAAATTTAAGTTCTAAATTTATAACTTGAAGTAGAGCATTGAATAACTTTCAAAATCAGTAACCATTCAACAGTAACATCTTAAATTGATTTTGAACTAATGATCTAGATGTAAAGACCATGTAAGTTACTAATTGTAGACAATTAGTCACATAGTCCACTAAACATAAATAGTGTCAATTTTTTCAATCTTTAGAACAAGAAATACTGTGATAAGGTAATAAATTAACCACTTTAAATTGATAAAATCAATTAAATGTATTGATTTCTCAATATCTCAAATACCTTGTGACTCAGTGTGTGTGTGTGTGTGTGTCTATTTACCCATGCATGTATTATATTCACATAAACATACATAATGTTACAATTTGTATAAGCTATAAATTTCAGACTTTTTGAAAAAGGTTGGAACTTGGTTTTCATCTTTAATTTTCAACTCCAATAACTATTTTAACAGGCTGCTTTGTTTGGAAACATAAGGCAGTATTTATAAAAGGTTGACCTTCTATAAATACTAAATTTTAGGATGAACATAAATAGAATTTGTTGATATTCAAAGATAGTACGATGAAGAGGGGTGGCTCTGGATAAGGCATGAGGAGTTAGAAAACTGCACTTACTCCCTCATCTTCCTGAAAAAAAGCAGAGAGCTAGATGGTAGAACTTTTGAAATTATATTTCATGTCTAACACAATACAGCAAATGCTTTTCCATGCTATTTTAAATTTAAAGTCTCAAAATACCCTTACACATACATATCTGTCATGAATTTGGTAAAACAAGTCACAAACTTATATTAGAATTTCTACATTTTTTTCAGAAATTGACTTAGTTACCTAACTTTTTGTTGTTTAAAGTAAAAAGAAACTAAACAGTTCACCAATCATGTACAGTTTTGAGAACTGATTCAAAATTGATGGTGTTAAATTGAGGACATACTTGGCTGTATACAGCAAAACAACAAAATGAAGTGGTAATGAAGGACTCGTTTCAATATAGAAACATTTTGCTCTTACAGTTACTTAAAATGTACATTTTACATGCAGATGAGTGAGTGAAGAAAATGTGTTACATACAATGGAGTACTATTAATCTATGAAGAAGTATAAATTGGACTCTTTCTTGGCAAACTAGACGTGCCTTGAAGCTGTAATGTTAAAGGAGGTAAATCAAAGCAGGTTGGATACTGTATGGTTCTCTTGTATTAGAGATGCAAAGTATAAACAATTTAGGAGCAAAATAAATAATAGATTATAGGAAACAGGGAGGTGGACCTAATGGAGCTGGGGAGGGAATCTAAGGAAAGGAAAAGCTAGACGGGGAGGGGAAAGCAAGTAGAAAGGCTGAAGAGGGTCTCTACAGTAGCTCCTCGCTTCTCAGTCTTAATTCACTCCCCAACTCGGGGAGACGGAAGCTTCGTGTCTGTGCAGGGAAGGGTTCCTGTTCACACCTGAGGCAGAGTCCTGAGTAGAAGTGAAATTTTGCCCAATGCCTCTGTTTCATGAACAGAAGAATTTGAGAACTGAGTGAATTCCACACTATGAATGCTTTCATTAGACTAGACATATGTTAATAAGAAACAAAATACTTTCAAAATACTATTGTTGCTGTTTTTTGTTTTTTGTTTTTGAGACAGGGTCTCGCTTTATAGTTCAGGCTGGCCCCGAGCTCACTATGTAGCCCAGGCAAGCCTGGAACTCAGCAATCCTCCTGCCTCTGCCTCCCGAGTGCTGGGATTACAGGCATGAGCCACCATGCCCAGCACTGTAGTGTGTGGTATTGATTGCTGGTGGGCATGAGTCTCCACACCCAGCATTCTATGTGGTTACCAGGATTGAATTCAGGACCTTGCACTTGTGAGGCAGGCACCAGAACCACTGAGCTAAATCTCCAGCCCCAAAATATTTTGAATAATATGAGAAAAATTCATCTCCATGAGCTGAAATGAGTATACTTTATACAACGGTTTGTGCTTCAAAGTCTAGCTGAAGACTTTTAATGTAAAATATTCAATAAGGGAAAAATAGTCCAAAGCAAGTTTAAAAATATCGTCAAAATTGATACTGGATTTAGTTTGGGGAAGGGAAAGGATACGTTCAGGTGAAAAAATCACAAACCCGTAGTGCCAGTGATGGAGACAGTAAGAAAGCACTTTTCGTTGATTCTCCTCTGAATTATATTCGAGTTGCTTCTCTGCATACGTAGTTGATAATTCATAAAAGGAAAGGCACCGAGTGTCACGGTGCTAATAAGCCCCAGTCCATGGCCTGACGAGGGGAAGAGAGAAATACACACAAAGGGGGGATGCACTGGACAGAACTTCTGCAGTGTGGCTCAGGATGCTCCAGGATACTTGACCCGATCCTCAGAAGCACGCTGCCGCCCTCAGGGATTGTGGGTAACAAACTCCACAGCCCAGTGGCTTAAAGAACTTCGGTCCTTAGAGTCGAAGAGCCTGGCAAGTGAAGGACAAGGTGGTGATGGCATGTTTCTTGCATAGGGATCTTGGGCTTGCTCTGAACCCAAGCGGCCTCTCCTAGGTACACATATGCTTCGAGAGGGCGAGGAGGAGGTGGGAGGTAAGCGAGAGCGGGACGAGGGGAAGAGTGAGCAGGGTAGAGAGAACCAGAGGGAAGAGCACGGAGCACTCCTCACTCAAGACTTCGCTTAACCTTCATTTTTACTTCCTGGAAGTCCTCCATCCAAACAGAGTCACTCTGGGCATTAGCACTCATTTGTACGATTTCTGGAAGAACCCAAAGTACTCTGTGGTGGGCGCGGATGGAGATCGTCCTCGCAGACATCCTGAGCACCCAAGCTCCTCTTGGCTGTACCCTTGTCCTACGCGGTGCCCACACAGGAAGTCCATAGTCCTCTGGTGCTGGGAAGATCCACGGCAGGTGCTGGTACTTCTGTACGCCGCGCTCTGGCTGCTGTGGAGAAACTGGCTACTATCCGGTGTGATTCATGTAAAGTGATTCTCAGGGCTCTGATCAGTTCATGTGCAGCCCAGCCCCTGATCTTGGCTTGACGTGTCACTTCCTGCAGAGATCCAGAGCAAGCGTGGTGCTTGCCACATGAGTTTCCTGCTTCCCAGAAACTTCAGTCTGCATTGCCAGCTATCCCGGGTCTGAAAACAGTTGCCTTATACATTTTCCTCCAATTTTACGGTTGCATACCACACCAGGTTGAGTTTAGTTCCAGTTATTTTAACATTGTCAGAAGTAGAAGTTCCTTCATGCTTCATCGTTATTTTATTTGTCATTATTTCATAGGCCTTATTCCATAAATAAAACACATCAATATGTATTTTTTTAATTCTGGAAAATCCTGGCGTTCATGGGGTGAAATCAACATTAGCAGAATTGAGTATTCCTCTTTTTATTTACTATTGTTACAAATATGTTAGCATTTTACCTGTCATTTTAACTTATTATCACAAGTGAAATGAACATATAGATTAATTTTTAATGGTTCTTTTGTCTGATGACAGACAAATGATATCTTTAAAAATGAACTGGAAAACTTTTTGTGTATTTTCACATTTTGAACCAATTTATATAGTAGAATTATTGTTACTTTTTTGAGTAGTTGATAGATTTTTCCATACCATTTTAGACTTGCTTTTATTAAAAGGACAACTTTTAAAAACTCTTTCCTATTATAAATACTGTTCTATTTTATTGTGTATCCATATACAGATGTAAGTTTTTCTTTCAGGCACATAATAAGGTTTGGAATTGCATTTTACAGGAAATTAACATACAATCAAAGTTCTCTTCAAAGTGATTGTATAAATCACCCTTCTATACACAGACCACAAAATCTGCATCTTGAAATGCTGTTTCATGTTTATTATACTTGGTCTTTTGGTTTCATTTACAGAAATTTGAGGGGTGAAAAATACATTTTTTTTGCTTTGAGTTTTCCTTTCTTGTCTTCTTCTTCTTCTTCTTCTTCTTCTTCTTCTTCTTCTTCTTCTTCTTCTTCTTCTTCTTCTTCTTCTTCTTCTTCTTCTTCTTCTTCTTCTTCTTCTTCTTCTTCTTCTTCTTCTTCTTCTTCTTCTTCTTCTTCTTCTTCTTCTTCTGTTTTGGGAGGGTACTAGAGATGGAACTCAGGACATTGTGCTTGAAAGGCAGTTTCTCAAAACAATAAGCTAAATCCCTGGCTGGCTCTGAGTTTTCTGTTTAGAGTGAAACTGGGGCTCATTTTAATTTTAATTTGTCATCCTTTAGTCTACATTTTTACACATTTTCTGTTTGGAGTTTGAAGAGCAGGTTGTTTCCACAATCTAAAATGTTTGAAATCTGAATTGTCTATGGCTATACCACCATGAACACATCTGATCTCAAGTGAAATTTGAAATGCTTTCAAATATGAAACTTTTTGAGAGCAAACAAGACACTTTTTTTTTTCTTTTGAAGCATTTTGGAATTTGTACTTTTTGAATAGGAACATTCAACTTGTAAAATTTTTGCAAATATTCCTACAGAATGCAAAATCTCTATCAATTCTGGTCATAAAAAATTTGGAGAAGAGATATCTAAGTTTTTATTTATTGTACATAGTAGAATTTTTTAAAGATTTTCCATTCAAACTTTTCCATTGCAAATACTTTTATCAGCTTATTCCTAGATGTAATGTTAACTTTCATGTAGTCATTTTCATTTGTTAGTGCCTTTCTGCTATTTCTGTTTAATTTTGTTTTTTTATATTCTGTCTGATATAATTTCTCCATTCTGTGGTACATATTTTATTCTTAAGTCTTTTGTTTTCCCTTCCCATTGAAAATATTGCCATATTTAGCTATTATCATTTGTATAATATATTGATCTTGGGCTGATTCTGTTTTTATTTTCTTCTCCTACAAAATTATCTTGCCTATTCTTTGTCCTTTTTGAGAGTCAGCAAGACACTTTTTTTTTCTTTTGGAGCACTTAAGTTTTCCTTAACTTTTTTTTGGGGGGGTTGCTAGATTATTATTACTGCATTAACTTTCAGGAGGCTGTAGAAACTAGATATCTTCCTGACTTTTTCAATATGGAAAAGTATTATGTGTCATAATTTATTTGATGTCCGATTATTGCTCTATCTTGTGCTTTTGTACATAAATTTTTCACATATTTTGTTAGATGTAGTCCTAATTTGCTCAGAGTTCTTATTACTATATTAATAGAATCTTGATATCTGTGACAGGGTCTAACTGATTTTAATCAATGTATATAGTATTTCTCACCTTTGAATCTTGATTTTTTTAACTGTACATGTCCATTTTATCTTTTTAGATTAAATATTCTGTATTTCCAAACACAGTGGCCAGCTGACCTCATAAATCATACAGAAGGCCAGACATGTCCTTCTCAAAAGCTCAGTCTGGGAATGAGCAGGCTTTGGCCGCTCTGCCCTACATCTGCATTCAGGTCAAAGCTATGTGCATCTATTTCTGGTCACAAATAATAAAATCTCCTAAAATAAAATGCTCAACGTGTTACTTGGGAACTGCATTCACTTCAAAGTCCCAGTATTCCTTTTGAGTGACAGCGTTTAACACTAAAGAAAACATGTGTAGGTCACCGCATGAGGTAGAAGCGGTGAGACAGTGCAGGTTCATTGTGGTAAACGCTTCTAACCATGAGAAGAAGACAGACCAGGAGTCAAAGTCACCACTGGGACAAGCATTTGAAGGCTTTAATTTTGGTCTCTAGCAAAACCTTTTTGCCCAATATTGTCCATAGCTCCAATTTCTGCCTTGATGAAGCCATGTCATTGGCTTGGTTGGACATGAAGATTGTAAGCCTGGGTTCTTTGGAAGCCAGACCTCTTTCTTCTCTACATCATCTACGTAGACTTCAAAGCATTCCATGGAAGGCTGAGGTTGCACACAATGAGTTAAGTCTCAAAAAGTCTGTCACTTTTTAAAAATCATAGCTTATTTCTGTGGTACAGAATTTCATCAACAATGCAGAGACATTTGATTGATTTACTTTAAATACAGTATTAGTTTTATTAAGCTCGATGTTCTTTTTTTCCTATTACCCCCAACTGTTCCAGTTTCCTGTCCCTCTAGACTTAGTCATGATAGCAGCACTCTGAAATTACCCAAGTCAATCACTGAAAAGTCATAATCTTGATTTAATATTTTTTTTTTTTGAGACAGGGTCTCGCTTTGCAGCTCAGGCTGGCCCTGAGCTCACTGTGTAGCCCAGGCAAGCCTTGAACTCAGCAATCCTCCTGTCTTTGCCTCCCAAATGCTGGGATTACAGGCATGAGCCACCATGCCCAGCACTGTGGTATGTGGTATTGATTGCTGTGGGCATGGGTCACCACGCCCAGCATTGTATGTGATTACTGGGATCAAACTCAGGACCTTGCACTTGTAAGGCAGGCGCTGGAACCACTGAGCTAAATCTCTGGCCCCAATCTTGATTTAATTTTTGTCTTTGATCCCTATTGTTTAAAAATTGTAATTAATATCACTTTTATTCTGATATTTTCCTTTTTCCATTTTACTCAACTAAAAACATTTAGTTGGGCTGTAACATTTTTTAAATTTATCACTTGCCATTTGGATTCCAGATGTAGCTAGCTTGTTAAAGTCACAAGGCCAAAGTCTTTTCATGTCTACTAGAAAGTCAACATATTTGTCACTGGCCTAGAATTCTGCTTGTGCTTTGTCAATTTCAAGCAAAAATATTCCACACATACTGTCTTTCAACCTCTTACTTTAATGCTACAGTTTGCAAAAACATCTTGTCTTCTTTCTATTTTATCCCAGTATCAATTTTATATTGTTTTCTAACTTCAAGACAAAGATCACTGGATCAATGTATTAATAATAGATGATAATGATGAGTTTTGTGAAAAAGCAGATGCTTCTGGTATGTGAGTCGTGGAAATGACAAGAAGAGTGTAATTATGGAAAGAAGATGGTAGCAGGTGAAGTCATTCAGGAAATACATGCTAGTGGGTTTAAACAGGATGGTGGTGGTGGGGATGGTACAATGTCATCTGATTCTTGCTGTCTATGACAATCTCTTTTATTTGTTAAGAGATCAGATATAAGGGAGAACAAAGTATAAAAGATAACTCCAAAAGATATAGACAGAACAAAAGTAGGAGGATGTTTTGCTATTATTTCAGATGGGAAAGATGGTGGAAATATTAGATTTCAGAGTAGGTAAACATTGAGAGTTCATTTTGGGGACAGTTAATATTTCTGTTAGATATCTATGTGGATGTTAAATGGAAAATTAGGCATATAAATCCAGAGATCAGTGAAGTATTTTATTTAGTAAATGTAAAAAAGAGACACATTTACTTATGGGATTTGAAATCACGAGTACATTACTTGGACAGTGTGTGTAAGGTAAAGGGAAAGAAAGTATCCATATATATCACTATCTAATACCATTTGCCTCTACCAATCTCTTTCCTTTTCTCAAAGGATAGATATTTTTTCTCTCTGTTGTTTTTTAAAATGATATTTTAGGGCTTTTATTGGTTTATGCTTCAATTTTTAGGTTAATTTAAATGTACTTCATTTCTTTAAGATTCATCTTTCTATGAACTTGCCATGCCTTTACATTTCTTTCTTTGTCTTTAGAGTCATTCTATTACTTTAAAATATTTTTGTATAGATAATAAGTACTTTAACTACATTATTTATAATCAGTATTTTAAAATGAGTCAATTCACTTTGTGTTTGAATTGGTTATTCTCTGTATATAAGGAAAACATTGATTTCTAACTAATAATTTTAAGTTTTGATACTGATTGTAGTAGATTTCCACTGTTTATACTTGGATTGTCCAGACAAATCTCCATTTTAATATTGACATGTCTCTTTTTCTTTTGTTGGTTGAAGTGGCTAAATTACTCCAGAAGGGGAAAATGAAAATTGGAACAAAATACATTGTTATTCTTGTCTTTAATTTTAGTAAGACTATTTCTCATGCTGCTTCATTGAGTTTCAGGGTGACTTTTAGGGAAAACAATATTTACAGTTGTCAACAGAATGGGACAGTTTAATCATTGTGCTTAAGTAATCAGAGGTGACATTAGTGCTTTTGATATTTCAACTGTGTTTGGCCATTCTGAAGCTCCTTACTGAGGGCTCTGTTTAGAGGTTCAGGAGTAACGGAGTACTACAGTCATTGCACTAATGACCACAGTCACCTCCGCGGTCTCTGAACTATAAAGGTTTACCTTTCTGTGCATTTATCCATTTTAAAAATCAAAAAATCAAAGAAGTAGGTGGCTCTAAAATACTAGTGAACATCAGGAACAATTTACTGTCCCCCTTCTTTATTCCTTCCTACTTCTGCCGGTCTCAGGATTCCAACTTTGAAGTGTTGGGGCAGGCTGCGTGATGGTGGATTGAAGATTTATTAATTTTTTAAAAAGCCACTTTTAGCCGGGCGTGGTGGTTCATGCCTGTAATCCCAGCAGTCGGGAGGCAGAGACAGGAGGATTGCTGAGTTTGAGGCTTGCCTGGGCTACATAGTGAGCTCAGGGCCAGCCTGAACTACAAAGTGAGACCCTGTCTCAGAAAAGTAAAAATAAAAAGCCACTTCTAGTAGTGACTTTTCCAGTTCTGCCCACTGACTTGCCTCTTGGAAGCGTGAATGTACTTCATCTCATTTGATCATGCTTGAAAGAGAGATGTCTGCTGTGTAGTACAGATGTAAAGAAGGACCTCACCGCCCACAGCTGGGGTACTGGCATTAGCCTCCATCCTGTGCCTGCGTTCTGTGATTTTGATTTACATTTTTTGAAGCCTACATAAAACACCACAGAGAATGCAGTCTTGAAAATGGACTAGGAAAGTCCATGGACTGAAAGTTTCCAACATCTTTTAAGGGAGAAACACTGCCTCCTACCTCACACATCTGACCTGCTGTATTAGCAGTTGCCTAACATACCTAAATACTATCATCAGAAGTAGAAGTTCAGCATTTCAAGCTTGCCAATACCATGCTTATTCTTTCAGTACAGGGTGAAATGAGTCTTAGTGTGACTTGTTGCTAGCTCTGTGAACATGCACTAAGGGAAATTAACCCCCAGAAGTCTCTATTTCCTCAGGACAAATCAAGATGGGGACTCCATCATTGTGCAGGTGGCCTTATACTTCCAAACCTATGACATAAAGGGGAAGACATCAAAGATACAATTTTTACATTTTCTGCATTTCCTCAATTAGTAAAAACTCCTGCTTCCCTCAGACATATTTCAATAGGTTGGAAATGTGAGATGCTATAGGAAAGACAAGGCACCTGGAGACTATAATATTAAGTGAAATAAGTCAGACACATAGCTTAAATATCACCTGGTTTCTCTGATATGAGAAACCCAAACCATAAATAAAGAGTAAAATGAAAATTTATGATAGGAAATAGAATGACAGATATTTTGCAAATGGTAAAGAAGCCAACAAATGGAAGGAACTGGGAAGGAGGCAAAAAAGAGGATGAAGGAAGAATGTAAATATGTTATGTACATGTAACAACTCCCCACAAGGAGTGTAATCGTTATGTGGTATAAACATGTACTAATATGAGATAAAAATTGAAAAAAAGAAAATAATCTACAAAATTGAAGAAAAAAATCACATGTGTATTTACATTATGATGGTGTTTAAATTATAATGCAATCAAAATTTGAAGAATTTTAAACAAATTTTGTATTCTTAAAATTGGGTTAGTTTGTTGTTGTAGAATAACTGACTCCTTCTACTGCAGCCTGAAGAAGCATCAAAAAAATCAGAAACATACCCTATCTCAGAGCTCTGGGTCGCTGGCTATGAGAGGTCACCCACATACCAGCCAAGAGCAAAACAATCTGATCTGAAAATATCATGAAGTCCAGAGGCAAATCTATATTTGGAAAATTCTCCTGGTGTTTTGCAAATAACTGGGATGAATCATCTGGTGAATGAGTCGCTGTAGCTTCCTTGGAGTTCTGAGCACGTAGCTTCACCCCTCTCTCCCACTCTTCAGCCTTCTGCTTATTTTTCACTGAATGAACAGAGACTTTTCCTGTTCTGTCCTTGAAGAAGCACATTCTCATACTACTTTGATTTTCAGAAAAAATGGATTTCTTATCACTTGATTTAGATACATCTGATGTCATCTTTAGAGGTTGAGATAGATTCAGTCAGAAGTTAAGGAAACAAATCCTGTATCACCTCATTTAGATAAATCATTTAGTTTCACTGAACTTTAGTTCCTTGGTTTTACTTTCAAATTCTTCATTTGCAACTACTTCAATGATCTTAGTTTTCCTTGACTTCGCATAGATGAATTTGAAGCCTACTAAACGTGATGCTCTACACAGGGTATTGGCATCGTTCTTCCCATAAAATAACTAAAATCATTCTTGGAGTTGTATGATCTAACCAATTAATTCCTTTCCCTTATCTTTTTGTTCAAAGGAGGATGACAATAATCATAAATGGCTCTATCAGATATGTCAAATGAGCATTGGCCATTGCTTTTCTCAGTATAAATAAAATAATTACTTACTGGTGACATTATTAATTGAAATAAAAATATTACTAGCTGAGCCAAATTACACAGCAGCCTAAAACAGAACAACTTTAAAGTCATGTATATTAATGAATGTTTCTGTTTTAGATGCAAATATTTTCTGCCATTAGTTTTTGTTTCATGATAGCTTCTCCAATGTATTGATTCATTCTAAGGTATTTTGGTCTTAAAATACACCATTTTTCTAGATTTCTTCCCAATAATTTTAAATGCATGTCTTTAAAAAGCAATTTAGTTGTTGTGTTCTGATTCATTTCATTTAGTCCACCCAAAATGTGCAAAGAGGTATCAAGCACCTATAGGCAGAGTGAGGGTGAATGGTTTACTAGCTTATCTTTAAAATTCTTTATTTCTCTTCCAGGTGACCTCAGCAACACAGTGGTACATGTGGCTGGGTCCTCGGGGCTCCTTCTGCTGTACACAACCACAGTGTCATTACTTGAACTACTGTTTGCTATTAGAGAACAAATAGCTAGTCATGCAAACTAGGAAGCTTTTCTGACACTCTTGTCATTTCTTGTTCCCAGGAAATGTTTTCTTTGTTCCTTTTTCTTTCTTCTTCTTTACTTTTGTAAAGGAAACCATTGATTTTTAAAAATTTTTCAGACAATACATATCACACCCAGGAGTAAACTGCCAGGATTACAATGTTTTATGGTTCCCAGTGAGTCTGCTGAGAGGAAAGCAGAGATTTCACTTCTTCAGTTATGGACTTGCTCTTAAATCATTTCTTTTATACTTTCAGTTCATTCTGTGTCAATAACAGAAAAACAAAGAGGCAACATAGGTCAAGAATATAAAAACAGAAATTTATTACAGAAAAGTGGGCAAGTATTACTTGGATGTGTTTATGGCTAATTCAATAGTAATTAAAACTTAGTTTTTTCACCCAATAAGACAGGATTATCTAAGAATGTGATTATTCATCATCATCATCTATAATGACAGTCCAAATTGTCATTATAGATGATTATAGATGGATCAGGTTCGGTGACATTCTTATTGAACTGTCCTGTGTCTAATACAATTGTGAATGCAGCTGCCCTATGTGAAGTACATGGGTAACGTTATTGTTATAACAAATTGAATTTTATTTAGGATAGACCTTAACTGAAAGATAGGGAAATAGTTTCTTGTCAGATAAGACCTCTACAAATTTTGATATTTTAATAATACACAATATTAGGATTTGGTATAGGTGTAGATTTAAACTTGTTTATTTGAAAATTTTTGTGTCACCTACTTCTCATTCTATTATAAAATGGAAGCAAATGGTTATAGGAAGGAAAGAGCTGACTGAGCTAAGATGGAGAAGACCTATTACTAGTTTCAATTTTACCACTGAGGTGAGAAAAGGAGTGGAAGGAACCATGATAGGGTCTAGCGATGGCACTTCTGCATACACAGACAGAGGAACCAAAACCAAGATGCCTGACCGTCCTTTCAACTCCCATGCTTACTGTATTACCCACAATCCCCAAGAAATGGAATCAACTCCAGGGTTCACTAACGGATGCATGTACATACACACACAGATGCACAATGGAGGGCTATCAGGTCTTCAAAAAAATAGAAAGTCTGACCATTTGCAACAGTATAGGTGGACTTTGAGGCCATTATGACAAATGAAATAAAGTGGGCACAGAAACACAAAACCTGTTTGACCTAATATAGAGAAACTACAATAATAGAATTTATAGGTTTAGATAACAGAATATGGTTAGTGGAAGTGGGAAGAGAGAGAGGAGTGGGGATCAGAGAAGCTGGTCCAAGGGTCCAAAGGAATGAGTTTGGCATCCATTACAGAGCTTCATAACTCTACTTAAGGCACTGCATAATACAAAACTGCTAGGAAAATAAATTAAAAATGCTGTCACTATAAGAAACAAGTATGTGAGCTGACAGATATGTTAGATTAATTTAATCATTTCACATTATTTACCTATACCAAACCATCTGATTGTATCCTATAATTACGCCAATTTATATTTGCCAATTAAGTTAAAATAAGAGAAAAGCCACCTATCAGGGTCTACAATCTATGCATGTTGTCAGTGGCCCGTGAAGATGCACATTGCAAAGGAGCTAAGGCCCCCTGGGTGACCTCAGACCAACAAAGAGGCTGATGTCACGCAATCTGAGTAATTAAGGATGAAAGACTTACATCTGGGAAGGTCCCACAATTCATGTGTTATTCCAAGGACTTCCATTTTTATTCATAGTTTCCTTATAACTTGTTGCAATTACTCAGCACCACTCCAAACAGGCACTACAAGATTGCATTTTCATTTTAGTTTGCCTGGCTGTTGCATACCTAAAGAAAAATAAATAAAAAGCCTGAAAGGCAGCCAACTCAAATATTACACACCTGGCTCCCATTTGTTATAAGATTATCACTAAAAACAAAAATTCTTGACTTTTACAGCCCTCAATTGTGTGGCTTCCTCAGCAATACTCCCTGCCTAACCTGATACATGCTGAACCCAGAACAAAAGGAAGCCCTCAAAAAGATCCGCTACAATCTTTATATTAACGTCTCCCTCTCCTGGCCCCTGAACTCAATGACAGCGTTTAAAACAAAGGTATAGAGAAGAAAATATGACAGCGAGGAACATGTTGGTCTTCTTCCGTCCTCCCACCCACACGTAACGATAAAACTAAAATATGACAAAAACATTTCCCTTTGGCAGGAGAGTTTTGCTTTTCTTTTGAAGATACCGAGGCCCCATAAAAGAAAAACATTTCTCTCTCGAGTTCTTTCCGTTTTAAAACTGGTTAAGATTTTTAAACACGCAATTACATCAGGCAATCATGAAGAAAAACACAATGGAACCGACTGGCGGAAGGCCTGCCTGCTGCCCAGGTGGGTCTCCACTTAAACATCCCGCTTCGCCTGAGATCTAAATTGTAATTTCTAATTACAACAGTCTTGCCAGTTTCATTGGCCTGTGAAAGAGGTAAACACAGAGAGCAGAAGCCTAAGTGTGAGATTCCATTCAGTAGGACTTCAAAATCATTAATACTCAACCTCTGGTTCTGAGTGGTGCTGCTGCTCAGGTGTCCTAGATATTGAATATTTTTTTGCCATCATTTCTTCCCTCCAAGGTGTAGATGTATGTGTATGAATAAAAATCTCCCTGATTTAAAAGCATCTGCATGAAGAGAATCTTTCCTGAGAGGTAATTCAATGGTACAATTCATGTGCAGCTATTATGTCTTTTAAAGCCCTTTTTTACAAAATCTATCCATTATAATTACATATAGAGTACTACAGTATTCTATCTTTGTATTGGACACACATCGTGTAAGTGTACTCAGGTAATATACCAGACTCCCAAAATTTCCAGGAATTACGTTCCCAGAACACCCATCAATTGTGAGAAACTCTGAATTTCAGATATCATCAGAAAAATGCCTGTTTTTATAGTTTAAACCCTAAAGATACTATGTCTCCTTCAGTTATGTAATGTAACTTAATAAAGTACTATACTAATAAAGCATTAGAAGGTGCAGGGCATTTTGGTATCACCTTAAGAACAAAACCTGAAGACACTGGCGATGCCTATGGACAGTACAGCATCCTATTATGATGTAGAAATGCTAGTGTATCTGCCATAAATTACAGGGCAGCAGCCAATCAGAACAATACTCTCAGATTGACTACTTGCAAACCTTCCACCAAAACATCCAGGGGATATTTGCAGTTTTCATATGACTGCAGGGGTTTCCTCTAACAATTATTCGTTAGATTCTAAAGAAAAAAATCCACAAACCAATTAGCCTATTAACTATGAACTGAGACTTTCTGAGGGTTTGCTTGACTAGTCTACTTGAGAAGAAGGTCACCACATACTTGGACAAACCTCTTAGTAATCGCTCAGATAACTCAAGCCAGGTGTGGGATATTTTCTGCTCCTTCCTTTCTCTCAGGTGATTTACATACACAGTGTTCCTGAACTATCTACCCTTAGTATAACTGCTGTTACTAATTGTGAATAATTCCATCATGACACAGGGAAAATTAAGCCAATCAGCTGAGCGTGTCAACATTAAATGGTTGTTGATAGCAAGATGGTGACTGGAAACACAATAAAACTGCTAACACAGTGGGGACGGGAGAACTGAAGACACAAAGACATGTGAATGTAGCAGTATCATCTTTGGAGGTGAGCCATCAAGGAGACTAGTGTGGGTAGATCCACTTGGGAGACAGCCTAGTTTTGCATGGGTAAGAAAGTAACCAACAGGCTTTCAGGATGATGACAGGGAAGTCGGTGTTGGGCCACTACAGGGCGAGGACTTCCTGCTAGCAATCGGAGTCTCTTCCTGACAAAAACCTGGTCAGTGTGGCTGGGGGGTTGGGAAGAAGCTTTCCTCTCACTACACTTTTCCAGCCAACTTCCCACTAAACCACTAACTGAGGTTAATAAACATAATTCCTTTCTAATTGCAACAGTAATGACCCCAATAACACTGCAAGATCCAGAAGATAGCTTTGATTGAAACCAGGCATGGAATTCTCGATCAATTATTATTTGTGAAATCCAGAAGAGACGGGAGTTCTTGGGGTAACTCTGTTTGCAAACAGTACACATCTCTGTTGTGGCTTTTAATAGTATTTATAAAAATCCAAATAAAAGGGCCAGGGATTTAGCTCCAGTGTTTCTGCACCTACCTTGAAAGCACAAGGGTCCAAGTTCCATCCTCGGTACCACAAAAAATAAATAAGTAAACAAACAAATAAATAAATAAATCCATCTAAATAAAGAAACTGGTTATTTGGCATGTAAATTATAAAATTCATTTAAATTTTGTAGTAGTCAGAATTGCCAAATGTGAAATGGAAGACATATTCTCATTCACTAATCTTGTTGACAATTTGTCAATATGCACAAACAATTCTCCAAAATTTTTTTAAATTTTTATCTCTATTGGTGCATTGTACATACACATAATGATCACATTCAATACTGAGAATTTGTACCAGTATATGATGGAATTTAATTCTCATTTTTTTCCTGTTCCCCTACCCTCTGCACAACCTCTCACTCCCTAAATACATAAGCTTTGTTTCCCCTTTTTTATTACCATCAATTTTTCCTTACTGCTCATTACTCACTCCTCCACCATATCTCCCTTTGAATATTTTCCACTTTACAATATCCACCATACATTCTAGAACTCATTAACATCTTTAGTTTCTCCTACCAGATAATAGATATGAAATTTACACAGCTGTGACCTATTTACTTCACTTATGAAGATATCCTGAAGGTGCATCCATTTGAGTATAAATGACTCAAAATTATATGATAACAGTAAGACTTAGGAAGTTGTCCTAAGAATCAAAAGCAAAATAAAAAGTATGTGTGATTATTACACTGTAATTTATTATAAAGTTGTGGTTCCTTTGAAAGAAAACAGTAGCCTCCAACTATCTGTTGTTTTATTATCTGCAGATTCAGTTACTTATGGTCAACTGTGGTCTAAAAATTAGCAAATTGAAGCCGGGCGTGGTGGCTCACGCCTGTAATCCCAGCACTCGGGAGGCAGAGGCAGGAGGATTGCTGAGTTCAAGGCTTGCCTGGGCTCCATAGTGAGCTCAAGGCCAGCCTTAACTACAAAGAGAGACCCTGCCTCAAAAAAAAAAAA
>PVIC010012772.1:0-39102 GCA_004025085.1 Thryonomys swinderianus | reverse complement strand
TTAATTAAAAAGTTTAGATTCTCCACGAGGTCAAGGGCAGGGAGCTGGCATATTGAAACTTTCTTACCCAGGTCCCCTACCCATTTACTCATTTTCCTCCCTTACAGTAAAGGTCACAGCTAAAAGAAACTCTCTCTACACTTCAAGTTTAAAAATTATTTTATGCTTCAAACTGTGTCAGCTATTTCCTCAAAAAAAATAGCCAGCAATTCAATAATATCCTAGACTTATTTTCTTGTCATATTTATAGATGTAAGGAATTCTAACAATATTGGATGAAGCCTGATTCAGATAAATTATGTAAAAATGAGGTGTTGGTTAGGTCATTTTATGAAGTCTTCAGATCTCAGAGGATCAATGAATGCCACGGAAAGGTTAACCCACAGGGTTCCTGGTTAGTGAATAAACACATCAAAGTAAAATGTGAGCTAAAAGACATTGTTCCTTTGGCCAACTTGTGACTTTGTTGAATTCAGTTGAAGAGATATGAAGTAATGTGAGACTGTTTCCAACATAACCAGGAGCTTTGCCTACTTAGTTTTCGTGACTTGGGTCATTTCAGTAGTAATTGTTGATAACCACAGCTGGCTATCAATCTGCATTTATAATCTATCTTTCCTAGGATGATATTTCTAGTGGGTTTGACAGAAAGCACTATCTTCCCATTAGTACCATAGATTATGGTGGTGTCACAGGCATAAAAATCAGACCAGTGCAAGGAAGACCTATAGAGGTGAGTAATTTTGTTGTCTTCATCTTGGTTTGAGAGCGATTGTTTTTCATCATGTACTTGTAATAACAATATGGATATTATAGGGAAATAGGAGCTACCTTCTGTCCCCTAAAATAAGACCTAACCAGAAAAGAATCAGCAAAGGATTTAAAATCCTGTCACTGTTCTCTTGCTCAGTGGCTACTCTGTCCATCAGGTGAGGTAAGGATGGGTTGGTTGGAGCCAGCATGTTTTTTTTTTATTTTTTTTATCTTTATTGGCACATTATATATACATATCATAATCACACACTGTATATACACATCATGATCACAATAATGGGAATTTGTATTAGTTGGCATGTTTGATCTCTAGTTTTCAATGCTGACTACTTTCTTTTTTTTTTTTTTTTTGCTTTTTGGAGACAGGGTCTCTCTTTGTAGTTCAGGCTGGCCCTGAGCTCACTATGGAGCCCAGGCAAGCCGCCGCGAACTCAGCAATCCTCTTGTCTCTGCCTCCCGAGTGCTGGGATTACAGGCTTGAGCCACCACGCCCGGCATTGTGGTATGAGGTGTTGATTGCTGGTGGGCGTGAGTCTCCACGCCCAGCATTGTATGTGGTTTCCGGGGATCGAACTCAGGACCTTGCGCTTGCGAGGCAGGCACCGGAACCACTGAGCTAACCCTCCGGCCCAATGCTGACTACTTTCTAGCGAGGTCTCATTTTCAGGGAAACAGGGTAGATTGGTCCAACATCTATAAGATAAATGATGATGCTGGCTTTATTGTCTGGAAATGACTGTACTCATTCCTGGTAGTGAGCATGCACAGATAAAGACCTGGTTCCCACCACCAATCATATAATAATATGGATTAATATATGCTATTACTTAGGAAAGGACATGCATATATCTCATCATTTAAGTAAATGCAAAATGGAACTTCTTTCTGCTGAAATCGCTTCTGAAATTTTCAGACTGGTGCTCAAGATTATTGGAGTTTCCTGCATTTGTTCATGAAGTTAAGTGCAAAAGAGCCATCATATTTATCTATAGCAAAAAAGGCTTAATATAAAGGAGACAGACGTAGCCTTCTTTCCAAACCTGAGTTTAATATCTCACTTTGAAATGTCCATATCAGATCTATTCTTGTAAGTCATAAAAAAAATAAGCAAAGAAACAAAAAACAGGTCTGGATATCAACAGTGACCCACTAATTCAGCACCCAGTCAGCATGACAGCTGTCTGGTTGCTGCTAGTTAAACCTTCCTATTTCCAACATTTCCAACAAGAGGTTTTTGGTTTCACTCTCTATTGAGTCAACTGCATGAAAGAAGGAAAAAGAAAATCTTCAAATCGCATTACATAGAGCTCATTTCCCTTTCTTATAGATTTTTTTCCCTCTTTCTCCCTTCCAGCAACATTGATTTGCTTCCTTGGATTTCAGAAAAAGCTTTGCTCCCCAGGCATCTTCCTTCGGTTTGCTGACCAAAGCATTATTCACACTTCTCTCACGGCCTTGCCCATGTCACACCTACTGCTAGGTGTACCTCGGCTCGGCTTTGTCCCCTGAGCGACAGGGGTCTGAATTTACAGAAACCTTTGAGGGAAACGTGAATTCAGAACTCTGATCTCCCAGCCGACGAAGCCTTTCACAAGCGCCTGCTTGTTCTGTCGCTCAGTGTTGGATGCTGCTTTCTCGGCCATTCGCACCACGGGATCAGCAGCTAAGCAGCTGCTCAGACAGGTAAATACTTTTCCTTGGCACCAGTGTTTGCCCAAGTCAAGCAGCCCAGTTCTGTGATCTGGAAAAGGGGCTTGGAGGGAATGGTGTCCCATCTTGCAGTTTATTAAGGAACTACCAGGATCCCTACCACAGCCTCCCACACCGCTAACTCATAGGCTCCAGGTGTAAACATGGAGGTTTTATAAATAGTGGCAGCCAGTGTGATCTCTGAACATGAGAGCCAAATAGCCATGTCACAGATGGTCAGAATGGGTGATGGTATTAACTGGGTACTTCACAGGCTATGAAAGACCTACTTACACATACTGGTCTTCCCCATCTCCATGAGAAGCAATAGGGTAGGCATCAGGACAAAAGAGAGGTGGGGGCCTTAGAGAAACTTGGACAATGTTTAACTTTTTCCAAGTCCCCGTTCCGGGAAAGAGCGACACTAAAGGGTCACCTCAGGCTTCTGCCATTGCAGAAATAGCAGAAGAACTCACAGATCCTACAACCCTCTCCATTCCCATCCTTTGCCTCTGGAAGGAGGAGCTGCAGTTTGTATCTACTGACACATCTGAACAAAATTCTCATGAGCTTGACTTGTTTGAGATGTCAGATTCTTGCCTAAGTATTGCAGTAGTCTTTTTGATAAAATATCTTTTACTTAATCAGGCATTTGCATCTCATGGGACACAGAAACACAAGCCAAGGACCAGAGCGGCCTCCTGTCAGCCAGCGGTGGCCACCCGCATGGCCTGATGGTCGTAGCTTCCAGGGCTGAGGGGCAGAATCATGGACTCCACCCTCGGCCTTCCTCCTCTTTTCCTCCTAGCTTCCCCCGCTTGGTTGCTCTCTCTTTTGTCAGGAGTTTGAAGCCTTGTAGGAGGGTGTGCAACTGAGGCCTGTGGCAAGAGCTGAGGAACAACCCCAGTCTTCTGTGGCCAAGTTTAGCGTCTACCTCTTCGTTTACGCCGGTGTTTTACCCTCCCTAGAGAACAGCTGTGTCATGCTCAAGGAAACGAGTTAAAAAGAAGAGTGGAATGGGAGATCAGGATGGAAAGATGAGAAATCTTCCCAGCGGCTACCATTTTGTTTTCCATGAAAGCCAAGGACATCAGATATTCATACTCAGAAGTTTTTTTCCAAAATCTGAAATATCTCCAGGCTTTAGAGCCTGAAGAGCAACAGTGAGAGCCGCATGTAGCAGGCTGTATAGAGAAGCCAGAGGTGCAGAGGCCGGCGATGTCCTCACTCAAAGGCTCTGGAGTCCAGAGGGTGACTGAAATGCTGATGTGGGTGGCAGAGAGAAGCTTTAGGACTGTTTGTAAGCAGGAGAACCAGCTCTTTAGGGCTTGTGTTTAGATTTCAGTACCTGTGTAGCTGGTTGGCTTGCTACATGTATTTTTCTTTTGTTTGGTATCAACTATGCCTGGAGGGTTTCTGGTAGATATGTTTTGTTTCTGAGTCACTTTAATATGATGACAATCTATGAGCTTTGCAGCCGATACATCCGTAGCTTGATGATGCACGTCGATGGCCCCAGGTCACCCCATACTACACAGTTGAAAGTCTGCTCTGGAGAAATCTCCTTAGCAGACCACCTGCAACATAACCTACTTTTGTGGCTGGTCTCCTTAAAATCCAATATATTCTGAAAGATGTGATCAATAAGCAGATGGCTTAAGCCCGTACACATGCCAAGAAATGAGGCATCTAATTAACAGTTAGACAGGGTGTGAGGCAATTGCAGGAGGAGAGTGGAGGACCCTGCCTGCGCTGGGAAACCCCTGGTAGGAGAAACGGGGGCTGGTGGTGTGACATATTGTCAAGGGGGTACTGTTGAATGTGAGGATACAGCCAGGACCTTCAGGCTATGCTCATTAGGGCTTTGCAAAATTCCCAATTATCTTCTGACCTAGCCCGGAGCAGGATCCCTTTTCATTGCCGTGAGAAAAGAATGAATCAAAAAACTACCCATTTTAACATCCCACAAGGGTTTGGCTCTGGTGCAAAGCCAGTAGACACAAGTGAGGTGCTCACTGCAGCCAGCAGTGGCTACGGAGGGGATGAGGTGCAAGGACTAGCTGCCACCTTGGAGGCAGCGTGGTCTTTTCTGGTTGGGCAGGATGATATCTTGAACAAAAGTTGGGAAGAGACTGAGTGAGGAGAGGCCCGCACACTCCAGCCTGAGCCCCCAAGGGATGTAACCAGCAAGCATGCCAGCTCTCTGCTTGTGTCTGGAGAGAGAAGCTTTGGATCTCTCTCCTATGCATGTACCTTGGCTCACACGGCTACAGAATGCTTCCTCTTGTGTGTCTGGTGGAGCCACTCAGAGTGTCTCCTGGCGTCTACAAAGGAAACTGAGCTCCACGTGGCTTTCTCTCCAGTATGTGGAGTGTGCTGCCAACCGCTGCTGTGTGACGCTCCGTGTGGTCTGCTGTGTTGTGCTGCTGACGTGTACTGGACTGGGCCCTGCCCAATACTTCTCATACGGTCTGCAGACTGTGAAGGAAAAGATGGTGCTTGAGTCTAACACATCCCAAGGTAGCTGTCCTGCTTCAGGTCAATAGGCTCAGGAGGTCAGGACTCTACAGTAGCCTGTGAGAGGTGACTAGTCCCTCATGTTCACTGATACAGTCTGGCAAATTAGATTACCTCCTTGACAACAAATAAAAATATTGAAAACTGACAGTGCAACTTCTTTCTCTAAGTGCTCCTTTCTTTCTTGGAGGAAAGAAATGCATGAAACCAAATGAATAAAATCAGCCCTGGGTGGTGGTTGGGAGTTGCTTGGATTTCATAAACTGATGCATGAACCCATCTGAGGTTTCACTATGAGCCACCTATGGGGAATAAAATGGTAGTCATCTGGCAGCGAATTTTATGTGTCAACCTAGTGAGGCTGTGGTGCCCACTTGTTGGCCCAACAGTAGTTTAGATGTTGCTGCAAAGGTTTTTTTTGTTTTTTGTTTTTTAAATGTATGATTAACACTTAGCTCAGCAGACTGTGAGTGAAATAGATTAATGCCTGCAATATGTGTGCTCCTTCTCAGGTTGAGGACCTGTGGTTTCTTGGAGAAGGAATTCTGGCCAAAGACAGAGAACATAGAAGAAAGAAATCTTGCTAGAATTTCCAGTCTGCTGGCTTACTGGACAGATTTCGAGCTTGTTATTATTACCCACAGATGGTATGAGACAAGTCCTTAAAATAAATCACACACACACACACACACAGACATGTACATGAACACACACACATACACAGACAGGTAAGCACACACACACACACACACATACACAGAACCTACTGGTTCTGTTTTTCTATGTAACCTTGATTAAGGCACTTGCTCTGTCTGTTGCAGATTGATGGTGCCCCTTGGCCCACTGGCCAACACTCTTGCTAATTACCTGCAAACCTGAAATAATGTGCTCTATTTCCAAGAAAGGGCAGCCAGAATAGAGACTATTTCCTTCCTCTCATCTCTCTGTTCCCGTATCCTTTATCCTACTCTTTTTTTTTTTTTTTTTTTTTTGCTTTTTGAGACAGGGTCTCGCTTTGTAGTTCAGGCTGGCCCTGAGCTCATTATGGTGCCCAGGCAAGCCGCCACGAACTCAGCAATCCTCCCGTCTCTGCCTCCCGAGTGCTGGGATGACAGGCGTGAGCCACCACGTCCGGCATTGTGGTATGCCGTGTTGATTGTTGGTGGGCGTGTCTCCACACCCAGCATTATATGTGGTTACCGGGGATCAAACTCAGGACCTTGCGCTTGCGAGGCAGGCGCCAGAACCACTGAGCTAACCCTCTGGCCCTCCTTTATCCTACTCTTAATCCTTCCAACCTCTTCCTGTGCTCCCAGCATGAGTCAGAGTGGATTACTGACTCTTATCTTCAGCATCTCCAAAGTCAAAATAAATAAAGAGTATGGAGGGTATGTGCATAATTCAAATAAAAAAGCTGCTATTCTTTTATAATTTATGTACACAATTCTTTCCTTCATGATCTTGGCTATTGAAAACTTTTCTAGAAAACTTTTTTTTTCTATTTGTGGCAATCTTTGGTTAAGTTTCTATTTTATTATTTTAGATGATTTTGATATGGTTTAGGATGGAAAAGTATTATCTTTTATTATGTATTTATTTTCAGACAATTTGTGGGTCTCATCCCACTGCTTACCTATGTGTGGCTTTGATCTTGAAATGCTGACAGCTCGGTGGCTAGTTGGACATTGGAAACACAGCTGGGAATGATGCACCTAAATAAATGTTTCCATTTGGTGTTGTCTTGGAGAGTCATCACCCAGATCATACAGAAATGGAGTGACAACTACCAATTTGAGAAAGGAACAGAATGAAGTTATATAGGTCCTCTTGTAGGTTAGTTGATTTTGTAACGAAGCCTTAAAAAAATTGACCTTGATATTGAACCACTTCCCAGGAAGGGAGAATGAGAAGTAATTTCAAGGGTTCCTTTTAATAAACCATCCATTCCTTTATTCAGAGGACAGGAGTGCCAGCCCTCTAGCACCCAAGTGGGATTCAGATATTTAGTAGACGTACTGCAGGGAGACTTTAAGTTGAATAGGTGACAGACAGCTCTGAGGCAAAGTAATAAAAAACCCACTGCTAGGTTAGATGACAGCAAAGGTGTTTTCAACCAGGAGATTACAATGCATAATTTAAATCACAGAAAGCATGTGGACACAGAAGCATAATCTAAAGGTGGCCTTGGAATCATTTGGGTTTGCAATTTAGCTTTTAAGATCATAGAAAGAGATATCTGTAGTAAAATATACATACAATGAAATTTATCTCATGAACTATTTTAAAGTGTAAGTCCAGCAGTGTGAAGAGTATTCACATTGCTGTGCAGCCATCTTCGGTGCTTCTTCATCTTGCAAAAGTGAAACTCAAGCAAAATTATTCTTTCCTTAGCGCTTAGCAACTACTATCTTACTTTGGTGCTTTCTGAGCTTGATAGCTTATTTAGCTGAATGGGTACAGGATTTGTTTCCATGATTATTTTACCTAAAGTTTTAATCACTCTCCTCATTGCTGAGACAATATCTGACACCCACAACTTTAAGGAGGAGAGGTTTATTTTGGCTCACAGTTTTAGAGGGCTCAGTCCCTAGTCATCTGGCTCAAAGGACAGGACTGTGTGGCACAGGGTCCTGGCAGAGAAGATCTTCTCACAGCAAGACAGCTGGAAAGCAGAGAGAAATCTAGGGAAGATCTGGGGAGAGAGAAACCCTTCCAGGCCATGCCCCAGAGACCTTTTCTGATCAGAACCTACCTCCTAACAAGAAATTGGTTGTGATGCTCCCAGATTCAATTATCTTCCAAAAACCCTGCTGATGAGTTGACCATGGACTTAAACCTCCAAAACCATGAGTCACAATGAACTTCTTTAAGTAGTAGGTCTCAGACATTTTGTCTAAGCACTGAAAAATCTGAGTATCACCTGACTGCCCTTGATGGCTGCTAGCTTCCAAATACAAACTCACAACTCAGTGTTAATTCTGGGAATAGGGATTTTGTGTGTTTCTTGTTTGGGCTTTGGGAAAGGAGAGGAATTTATTCAATGTCTTAGTTAGGGCTAAGGAAGCTCAGGCTCACCTTTTTGTCCTCTGACAGAGAATTCTAATAGACTTTGGCAGGAATGCCACCTAGGTATCCTGTTATGGGTTGAATTGTATCTTTTTCCAAATTTATATGTTGAAACCTTAATACCCAATGCCCCAGAATGTAACTGTGTTTGAAAACGGGGCCTTTAAATATGTAACTGAGGTAAAACGAAGCCATATGGATGGGACAAAATCACCATGACCAGCGTCCTTATAAGAAGAAATCAAGACAGAGACAATCATGCTTTAGAATTCTATCTGCTGTTGTTCACAAAGTCTTGGATGATAGGATTCCCTGTTACCTCTCTGATTTAATCATATTTTTCTCCTTTTACATTTGGGCTGCAAGTCAGTATGGCTTCCATGATATTTCCCCAAATCATCAAGCACACACCCATCAGGAGGCCTTTGCGTCTCATATTCCTCTGCCAAGAACATGCTTTTCCTGGGTGTTTCCATGGCCCAGTATATCAGCTATGGGTTACTACAAGAAAATACCCGTGGCAATTAAATTATGAAGAAGAGAGGTTTATTCAGTTTATTGTTCTGGAATTTCACATCTAAGAGCAGGTGGCCCTATGTGTGCCATGCACCTTGGGCCTTTGGTGAGAGGACTGGATGACAATGGTGAGAAGCATGTGTCAGAGCAAGCAACTCACATCAGGAGCCAGGAAGCCTGGAGAGCCAGGGATCCCATGTCCCTTTCAGTGTCACTCCCTCAGTGACCTAAGGATCTCTCACTGAGCTTTGGGTCTCAAAGTTTCCACCACCATGGAGCAAGTTTTTTAGAGGAAATGATCCATGTTCTAACAGTACCGCCACTCACTGTTTTGTTTGGATCATCCTAGAAGCTGTTGCCAAGACAGTGATAGAAGAGCCAAAGATTTATTGGGTGAAAGATCGTGGAATGTAAAAGAACAGTGTGGCGAGCCAAAGGGCAACCGCGCCCAAAAGATATCGCTGAGGAAGTAGGTCAGGTGGTCTGAACCGATGAAAAACAAGTCTATATCCGCTGAAAAACAAGTCTATATTTAGGCATTGCCTGATCAGCCGGTTCGCTTCCGCTGTATAGCCGCCTATCCCAGAATGCCACGTGTACTCCAGGCATTGGCTGATGACTATGTATATATACTGGGAGATGCCTGTGAAAGAGAGCTTTTTTGTTTTTGCTCGAGCAAAGGATCCTGAATAAAACAGCAGAAAGAAGAGTTCGCAGTCGCATCTTCCTTGCTGGTCGAGGGGGAAGCGACAGAACAGCAGTAGTCAGGGGAACTTTCAGGGTACAGTGTGTGGCTGACATCAGGGAGATGAGAGAAGAGAACATAGGAGGAGTGTCTGATCTCTGAGGACACTCACAGAAAGAGCATCTGCATGGCCAGCAGGAGCTCCCGTAGCAGAGACAGCCAGCACAGCAGTCCTACCCTGGCTACAAATGGCAGGCCCTCCTGCCACTGTACTCAGTCATTGGCTGAGGCCACCAGGAAGTATGTATTCTCAATTCAAATGCTGAGCCAGAAACCATGCTCTTAATAGACAAGATGTAGTCTATACAATGGAGTATTACCTGGACATGAAAAGTAATGAAGTACTGATACATGCTACAACCCAGGCTTACTTTGAAAACAGTATACTAAGTGCAGTAAGCCTGTTACAAATGATCAAATATATGATCCACTTGAATGAAATATGTAGAGTAAGTAAATCCACAGAGAGATAATATAGATCAGAAGTTACCAGAGAGGTTGAGTGAGGAAAGAATGAGGAGTTATTGCTTACTAGGTGACTGAGAGAACTGAAAATAAAAAAGAACAGATACATTAGCTAGAAGTTATATAGTTGTTAAAAAGGCTGGAGAAGAAAAGTAGGAGAATAAAACTAGGAGAATTGAAATCAGGTCCAGGATATGATCACTGAATTTGTGTAGATCTTGTAGTTCATGAAAAGGAAATGTGATATAAAGAGCAAGTCAGTTGGTGCTGGGAAAGTGAGCCCAGCTTGGTGGGGTCTGATAGTCCCTATTTCTCAAGGAGATTTTGCCACTTGTCTACTCCTTTTCTATTTCTTCTGCCACCATGATAGTTCAACTTCTGGGATTCTCTCACTTAAAGAACTATTGTATTCTAGATAAAGACATCGCTTTGTATCCATAGAGACTTGGTCACAAGTTCTCTTGTGATAAAATCTGAGATGCTCAAGTTTCATATATAAATATAGTGATACATAACCTTCTTATCTCTGTTAAATCATATTTAGATGATTTGTAATACCTAACAAACTACAAATGCAATGTAAATGGTTGTTTTCCTGTATTTTGGGGAGATGACTAACAAGGAGAAAGTCTGTATATGTTTAGTACAGCTGTGTTTCTTCTGTATTTTTTAAATTCTGCATTAGCAGAACCCGTGGATATGAAGCGTGGAGTGTATTCATCCTATCTCCATTTTCCCCTTCTTTATTCCATTCACACACTACTTTTAGGGTATTCCTCCTACAGTACAGGTCAGGACTTGCACTATTACTATAACTTCCTGTCCTCCCGTTCTCTAATATATCTCCTTTTCTACTGATCACAATCTGGATGAGGTGGTGAGCATTCAAGGTTCTTTTATCCTAACTAAACATATTGCTTCCATTCTCCTTTTAAAATACCTATCAAGAAGGCTTGAGATTCAGGGAATAAACAGACTCTCACTTCCATGCGTTTCCTCCGCAATTATTCCAAACAGCCCTCTGTAAGTGGCTCCCTTATTTATGACTATTCAATGCAATATCATTTATTTAATGCCTATTCAAATGGAAGCTCTACAAAACAAGCTTCCCCAGCACCTTTCCATGGCAGATGCAATTATCTTGTAGCACAGGGATTGGTGGATCTATCTTGCTTCCCTTACTCCCTGCTAAGTAGAAGACAGGGCTGCTATGCTCATTTCTGGATTCTTCACAAGGCACAGCACAACACATAGCAGATGCCCAGAAAATTTCAATGGGCTAAAATGACAAATGACTCAGATGGAGAAATTAGATTTGGAAAAGAAGCAAGGTCACTCTTTTTCTGAGGCAGAGCAGAAGGAAAAGGATGAATGAATATATACAAAAATATCAAGATTAAAGCCAAGGTCCAGAAAATAGAGCAATGGTGAGCAGCAAAGAGAGGGTCTCTTTGAGGCTCTCTATGAAAACTGAAGCCCCTGGGAGAGTGAAGAAAGTCTCTGCAAAGTCCATTCAAATAACTTTCCCAGTGTCCCAAAACTAAGATTGCCTAAGGTTTATTAAAGATTCAAGGCCTAAGGGCCAATTTTAAGTGGAGGAAAATCTAGGAAGTAGCCATTCCAAAAGGGTTCTAAATATTGGCAAGAAAGATACTTGCAATAAGCATTTTACAGGCAGCAAACCAGGAATCAAACCAAGAACAGCAACAACAACAAAAACAAGGAATGAGAAAGACATCTAAATAAGATCCAAACCCAGAATTCCAGAGCACCAAAGGGAAATTTAGGGAACAGTGAGATGGGGAAACTTGAAATTCAACAACCTGGAGTCCCTGGACTGGCAGCAAAAGATCTGGAAAAAAATGAAAACAAAAATAATTTCTCAGATAATAACAGAGATAATGACCATGGTGAAAGATAAAAAATAGAGGATCTCAGGAACATGTTGGAATCTCAGCACAAAAAAAAAATAGAATCCAATAAACAGATCCAAATAGAAATCCAGGAGATTAAAAACTCCACTAAAAGTTTATATAGTAGAACTGGCAAATATGAGGACAGAATCTCAGAACTGGAAGACAGGATTGCAGTTAGTGACCAAGAAAGGAAGTATTTCACTAAAATAGCAAGGGACCATGAGGAATCAGTACAGCAGCTGCTAGATGATGCAGAGAGGAATATCATAGGACTGACGGAAGACAATGAAGAAACAGGAGTTAGTGCAAATGACATAAAAATTCTGTTCACAGAAGAAATGGCAGAAAACTTCCCAAGCAAGAGAAAAGAATTTGACATATATAGAAAAGTGAGGCATATTGGACTCCAACTATCCATGATTTTAAAAATCCACACCAGCAGAAGAACAAAACACTGAGAGCAGTTAGAAAAAAGAAGTCACATACAAAGGAAAGTTCATCAGAATCAGAGTAGACTTGTCAATACAGTTCCTCAAGTCAAGGACAGCCTGAAGTGAAGTATTTTGAGATCTAAAAGAAAACAAACTCCAAACTAGACTGATGTACCTTGCAAAACTGTCTTTCAAAATTGATGGGGAAAGAAGTTACTTCCATGACAAAGAACACCTGAGAAACTTCATGAATATCAAAACAGCACTCTAAAAAATTCTACACACAACATCCTAGAAAAATACAATGAAGGTCACAACTCCATGAGACCCAACAGAGTGAAATCATTAGACAAAGCAAGAAATTAAACGAATGGGGGAAATTTTTAAAAAACAATAATAAAAGAGCCATCAGCAGGAAAATATCATAACAAGGATAAATCAACACATATCAGTTATAAACATCAAGGTTAACAGCTTCAATTCAAAAGAAATAGATGGGCAGAATGGATTAAGAATCAAGATACAAGAATATGCAGTATGCAAGAAGCACAATTCAAATGAAATTCATATATTTAAAGTAAAAGAATGGAAAACAATTCTGTATGTGACAGAAGTCCACAAAAAGCAGATGTGGCTCTTATTTGCAGACAAAGTAGATTTTAAACCCAAACTAAGAGAGACAAAGAAAGTTATTACATCTTATTCATAAACATATGTACACCAAATGTTAGTATACCAACTATATAAGACAAATATTAATGGACATGAAAAGCCAAATAAGCACTAATTCAATAGTAGGAGGGGACCTCAGTGTCACAGTAGACCAAATAGACAAAATTCAACAATGAAATACTAGAACTAAACCAAAATTTTGAACAAATGGACCTAAAAGATGTCTACAGAATATTCTATACCCCAAAATCAGAACACATTCTTCTTAGCTGCACATGAGTTATCCTCCAAAAGAGACAAAATGCTAGTTCATAGAATGTTTACGTAAATGTAAAGGAATTGAAGTTATAGCCTGTATACTGTCAGATGATAGTACCTTGAAATTGAAGACCAATAGGAAAAGAAATTCCAAGAATAGCGCAAACACATGGAACTTGAATAACACTCTCTTTAACAACCAATGTATCACAGTAGAAATTAGTTCCAACAGTTAAATGATAATCCCAATACAATAATTCACACAACCTGAGGAAAGCAGTTCTATGAGGGAAACTCATACCAATGAATATCCATACAAGCAAAACAGAGCAAGCTCAAATAAACAACCTGATGTGGAACCTGAAGTTCCTAGATAAAGAAGAGCAAGATAAACCCAAAGTCCATAAAAGGCAGGAAATGATAAGGATCAGAAAAGAAATTAATGCAGTGGAAACTAAATGATATAAAAAAATCCATGAATCAAAGAGTTGGTTTTTTGAAAGAACAAACAAAATCTCCAAACCTTTAGCCAACTTCATAAAAAAATGAAAAGAAAAAGAAAAGAAAAAAGAGGGTGAAGTCCACTCAGTTAAGAAGGAAAAGGGTGAAATCACCAGAGATCCAGCAAAAATCCAAAGGATAATCAGCACCTACTTTGAAAATCTGTACTCCAATAAGAAGAAAAACACAGAAGAAATGGACAGATGCCTAGATATATATGCATAAGTTGAATGTAGAAGATATACATATTCTAAGCACCCCAATATAAACCAGTGAAATTGAACATGTAATTAAATACCTACCAATAAAGAAAAGACCTGGTCTTCATTGGATGAATTATACAATATATTTAGGGAAGAGCTAATTTCACTACTTCTAAAATTCTTTAATGAAATTGAAAAGGACTCAATACTCCCAAATTCATTCTTCAAAGCAACCATTACCTTGATTCCAAAGCAAAGAAAGCCCCACCCAAGAAACCTAACTACAGGCCAATCTCCCTAATAACATAGATGCAAAGATCCTTCTAAGAAACTGGCCAACAGAATACAGATGACCATCAAGATCATACACCCTGACCAAGCTGAATTCATCCCAGGGATGTAAGGATGGCTCAACATATTTAAATCAATAAATGTAATGCCCTATATTAACAGAGTCAGGGACAAAAACCACCTGATCATCTCAACAAATGCAAAAAAGCATTCGACAAAATCCAACATATGTTCATGATTAAAGCCCTACAGAAAATTGGGACAGATGATCTTTATCTCAACCTTATAGCTATGAAAATTAACAGCCAACATTATATTAAATGGTCATACTAAAAACTGAAACCACGTCATACTAAAAACTGGAACCTTTCACACTAAAATCAGGAACAAGACAAAGATACCTACTACCATCATAAATAAAAGGAATAAAGATAGGAAAGAAGTTAAGTTGTCATTATTTGCTGACAACATGATACTGTATATAGAAGATCCCTAAAACTCAGCCCAAAGACTGCTAGGCTGAATTGCCAGATTTAGTAGAGTAGCTGGATACAAGGTTTACAAGGAGACGTGAGGGTGGAACTCTGTTGTCAGGAAGGTGAAGGGAACCAGGTAGCTCAGTGCGTGCTCCATCATTTGGTACTTCGGGGCTCTTCCCAGCCCTTGTAGACTCCGTGAATTGATGTGATGGACAACGACGTATGAGAACATTCCTATCTTGGGCTAAGACTTTGGAAGAATGCCAAACCCGAAGCGTGTCTTGTGTACTTTGCAGGTTGGCAGGACCCTGAACGATCCTCCGGCCCAGTGAAGAGGGGTGCTAGAGAGCTGGAAGCTCTCCATCAATAGCCTTGTCCCGGGGCAAGTTCCATGTCTAAGTTACTTTTCTCATCGCTGGGACAGAATACTCAAGGGTGAAAGGAAGAAATGAAAGGAAGAGAGTTTTATTTAGCTCCCAGTTCTGAGAGGTTTCAGCCCATATTCAGCTGGCTCCAAGGCAGGGTGGCGTGGCAGAGGGGCACTGAAGAGGAGAAACACTTCATGGTCGACAGAAAGTAGCAAAGCAAGCTAGCAAAGGGCAACCACAGCTCTTCCTGTCCTTTATTATTTATTTATTTATTTATTTTTGAGACAGGGTCTCGCTCTGTAGTTCAGGCTCACTATGGAGCCCAGGCAAGCCTCGAACTCAGCAATCCTCCTGTCTCTGCCTCCCGAGTGCTGGGATGACAGGCATGAGCCACCACGCACCGCTGTCCTTTATATTTTAACCATGCTCTTCCAGCAGGCAGCACTCACACCTTTAATCCTGGCACCCTTGAGCCTAGCGCTGCACATGAATCCATCCCAGCATCACACACTGTAGACCCAGCCATCTCCGAACAAGCCTACCTATGACCGCACAGAGCTTTGGGGGATGCCTAGACACACCCATAACACAGCAGCACCATCTGCCTCCTCATCTCCTTTGCTTCTCCCACCCCTGAGGATCACAGCCAGTTGGTGCAACTTCTCTGTTCTCAGCTGGATTCACTGAGGGACTCGCGAGACTTCCAGTAATATGAACACCAAGTTTCAGGACTTTTTACTTAAAAAGTCTCTTTATCCAAATATCACCCTGTGGAGAAGCTGAATGAAGAAGAAGAAAGTGTAGAAGGACAGAGAATTCACACAAAGAATATTTGGGGTGGACTTTTGGAGTGATGCCAAAAGGGAATTTTCTAAAAATGCTCCCCGTGGAAGATGATCCTGTAGTCAACAGATTGTTTCAGTATTGACCTGAAGAAGTTTCCAAAACTGAAAGCAACCTTAGCTGAGAAAACAAAATTCTGACAATTGGCCAAGTGAGGATTCTGAAAGGGAAGAAGGGAAGGCAGATAGCACGTTAATGATTTGGAGTAGGTTGAGACTAAGTGTATCCGGCTGACTTTGTGAGCCACTGAAATAAATGAAGTGAATAAATTCACTGTCTTGTGGTTTAAAACACAAGATACAGAAATGGGGGAGGGGCTCTGCAAGGTGTGAATGAATCAGAAATTACGGGGAATAGACAGTGAATCCGAGACCTGGAAAACTGGCCAGATTTCCTACTGATCTTTGCTCTGCACTGTTGTTTGCCAGCCTGGGCCCCTTGAGGCAGCAGAATGGTTTGGGCTATCGCTGGGGCTTGAGCGAGTTTGAGGCGCGTATTAGTCTCTTCCGGGCTGCTGTAACAAACTATCACAGATGGGGTGTTTTGAAGTTATGGAAACTTATTCTCTTATAATTCTGCTGCTCAGTGTTGACAGAGCCAGGATCCCTCCGAAACCCACAGGGTGGATCCCTCTGCATCCCCTGGGGTTTGGGGAGCCCAGGAGTTTCTTGGTTTGTGGCTGTATCACTCCATTCTCTGCTTCTGTCCCCGTGGGCTGTCTTTCCTAGTGTCTTCTTGGCTTGTTAACCTCCCTCCGTCTCCCCCTTCTCAGTGTTACTGTTGACCCCCACTCTAGTATGACACCATTATAATTTTAACTTATTCCCTCTGCAAATACTCTATTTCCAAATAAAGTCACAGTCACTATGTGAGGGGTTAGAATTTCAACATATCAATTTGTAATAAAGGGTGAGAAGAACCCATGAGGATGGGGTTTTGCTTCACCCCTATTTCCACCAGGGATGTGCTATCTTGGCTCCAGTGAAGCTTTAGGGGCCCTTGAAAGAGTTTCTTTTAGGAAATGTGCCACTGCTAAAGAGTAGATGGGAAATCATGCATCTACAGCATGCCACTTGCAATACATGAACAAACATATTGCTCAACTCGCTTAGAAATCCCTTCTGTATAAAGCTTTATAATGATGCCTTTTCTTCTACGTGCCCTTCTCTTATTCAGCATGGGTAGGGCACCAATAGCTGGGCTGGGTTGGTGGGTGTGGATCTGGGAGCGCCAGTAAGAACAGTGAACGGCACCAGCCCGGCCACTCTGCCCCTCTCCTCTCCCTCTGAGCCCTCGATTGTCTCACTGGCAGTGCCTGTGTGGTCTGTTCTTTCCTGGGGCCCGGGGTCAGCCATGCTACCCCTGAGGCTTTCTAGTCCCCATGGGCACCACAGCTCTTTTAATCAATGACGGTGAGTGGCACGGTGACAGCATGAGCATCAGTAGCCGGCCTCCCTCAGGACCAGGGAACGCCGTGGCCTTAGTTTTCCTGGGGTCACTCAGAAGGCTGCCCATGGGGGGAGGGTGACATCCAGAAGAGGGTGGCGCCTGTCTTCCTGGGCTGGCCGTCTGCCCCACCTGCTTCGGGAATGTCATAGAGATGCTTTCTTGGGAAGTGCCTGCTTCACTTCATTGAACACATAAGAGACTCTGGCTTTAAATGCATTTCAATTCTGTCCTTGCTTCCTTGTAGAATGAGCAACAGCGATGTCCTCCTGACTGTCTGTGACAGATGTGTGGGGAAGGGCTTGGCAGTGCTGTGGGAATGAAGCTATATCACTCACATGTAATGAGCCAAGGCAGGAAACCGTGCTTTTGTGCGGTGCCAGTGAAGACCTATGTCCTGGGTGCAGAAGTGGCTTCTTGGCTTCGCTTGAGCTTTGAAAGGTGTGGGACAGTCAGTCAGCTTTATTCGCACAAAGGTAAAAGGAAGATTCCGGCTCAGGGATTCGAGCTGACATGAATACCAGGCACAGAGTTTTTGCCAAGCGATTATGGACTGAATATCCACTCCAACGTTTCCAGAGTGCCAGCTACCAAGTACCTCTCCCAATACACGCCAGGAAAAGGTTTAAAAATAATCATCAGTTCAGTGTATTTTATGAATCCGATATTTATTTTACCTTTTTTATGTACAAAAAGTAAACTCCAAATGAATGTGAAACTAAGTAAGATCATTTCAACTGCACAGACCTGAACTGCTCGTTATCTCACAGTCACACTTAACAATAAAGACAATTAACTGTCGCCACAGTGTTCCATTTGTGATACAGAGGAATGTGATATTTGGCTATTTGAAAAATGTTAAATAAAGCAAAAAACCTTGGAGTCAAAAGATTCTTAAATTATCAGTCTTATAAAAATAATCTAAACAGCAAGAGTCTAGTTAGTTCTAAAATAGTTAAAGGCCCAGAACCACTTCTATTTGGTTGATCCAGCCAAGAGTCCATTGGTAATTCACAATCATTCTGCACTGCTGATTTTCCCTGAGGACACGGACCTCTGCTGCACTACAAAATATAATTAACTTGCCAAATACCAAATCTTCAGGATAAGATTTTGGAGGCACCATGATGTCAAGTGATTCTGATAGCGAGGGGCTCATTCTGAATCTAAGAAATAGTGTACTGGGAGCAGCCCATATATCTCTGCTCGTTTCCAAATGTTTGCACCTTGTGAACCAGGGGAAGAGATGAAGCCAGTGGTAATAACACACATGCAAGGATTTTTAAAATAACTTGAGGGATACTGTTTTACTCTTTTTGTTAGATTTGGTTATTAAAAGGCTTTTAAAAAAAACTTACCGCTTTAGTACCACCATGTCCTCAAGTTATCAAATCTATAGGTTTCTTGTTTACTAATTAACCTCATGGATCCATTTCTTTGCCTGGGGCCTGCACATAGGATTTTCTTGGAAGCAGACAACCATTACATTAGAGTAACTAAAGACGGAAACCCACTTGTTCTCATCTCTGAATATCCTGTGTTTGTTTTTTAAAATAACATGAGAAAAAGAATATCCTTTTAAAATTCAGAATCTGTAGTTTGTGAAACTACTTGCGTTTTGGCACGAGCTCAGTGCTGACCTTTTTCAGATCAATCATAAATAATAAATTCTCCCAAGAGAAATATCTCTAGAGAAAGTCAACAAAAAGCGACCTAAAGCCTTAAGACCTGTACCATGAACTTGAGCCTCTTGAGGCTTAGCACTCTTTTGGGGGCATAATAATGGCTAAGAGCACACGCAAATGTATACTTTAGTTTCCATAGAATGTATGAAACATTTGAATGATCTACATTTGTCATTAGTATAGCTTCTATTATCAATACTGCCATTATACATTTTTTTCTTTTTTTAACCTTGTGTGTGTGTGTGTGTGTGTGTGTGTGTGTGGTGCTGGAGACAGAACCCAGGGTCTTGCACATGCTAAGTGAGCAGTCCACCACTGAGCTGCACGTTCAGCCCTGATTTTTCTTAAATACACGGCAACATTACTTCAGACACACGGGTTGGACAGACCAATTTTGACACCTGGCTGTGATGGAACGAACAACAATTTTAAAAAGTCACGTGGCCAGTTGTAAATAAATCATATATCGATTACAGGTTGCTCACTGAACAACTAAGGGGAAATACCAGACAGCAACTCCACCACCTAAATATCTAAAAGGTCATCTCCGCTTTCATCGCTCTCCACGGTCAGCTGCCTCGTCCACCACTTCTTGACCTCGGAGCCGCAGGAAGCCGTGTCTGCCATGGGACTGATCTTGCAAACTACAGATTTCATCGTCGTCCTCCCTCCGAACCGTAAGTTGACGGAAGACACCGAATGGCTTATTGGTTTGGGGGCTGCGGGGTGAAGAAGGATCCTGTGAGCAAGCCGGCGTCGCTCCGCCCTTCGCAGGTGGTTCCCAGACCCTAGCCCTGATGGGAACTAAGAAGCCCGTCCAGCGTTTGATTATTTATGTTTAAAACCAATGGCCATAGACAACTAATAACAGCCTTTGGAAGAATATGCGCCTTGCCCCTCTCACTGAGATAATTATGAGAACTAGAAAACTGCTAAATGTTCCACTTGGGATAAATGGAAGTGTCATTAGTTGGTTTTAATTAGTATATGCAGATAAAGAAAAAATGAAGACAAAGGAGGGACGGTGTAGTTCATGGGAAGGGTAGAGGAGGTGGGAACGGGGACTCAGAAGGAAAGACGCGGCTTGGGGCCCCCGCAGTCACGACCCTGGGTCCCACCTCTGGGGTAGGTACTCAGCCACGGGCAAGTTCACATCTCGGGGCCCACGTTTTCTTCACCGTCAATGAAGAAAACGCAAATGTCCTCATTGTGCTACTGTACGCATTAAAGTACATTACACGAGATGATCTATGGAAGCGCACAGCACATCACTGGTACGTTACCGGTGCCCCCTTAAGATGGTCTTTTGCAAAAATGAGAATTAACTTGTGTCATATACTGGTACAAATTCCCCAATGTTATACATGATCTTGAGATGTATATAAATTATACCAATAAAGAATTCAATTTATTAAAAAAAAAAGATGGTCTTTTGCCTTCCGTTTGTCTCCTCAAACTCAGCACGGCCCCTGTAGCGACTCTCTTCGGTTACTGCCGTTTCCGATACTAGTCTTACCTAGACACGGACCACTGGGAGCATTTTTGACCACACGCTTTTTAAAAATCCATTTGAGTCAGCACTAACGACAGGGCCTTCTTCCCCAGACCATCTCTCCGATCTGTTCTTGTGTGACCAGAACCTCCGGCTGGGTCACGACTATGGTAACACCCTCCAGCTTGTAACCCCCTCTAGACACGGCCGTGGGCAACTGACACTCCCCAAAGCACGGATTCCAAACGTCACATCTTGCTCAGAAAATTCTCCTGGCTCCTAATTGCCTACAGGATGAAGCTGACACTTCTTGGGCTGTCTTTAAAGGCTTTTCACGTCACGGCCCCACCACGTACTCAGTTTTCTTTTCCACCTGTCCTGGCTTTGCTCCGATCAGGAAGCACCGAGGTCATCTGTGATCCCTGAAGGGTAAGCTCTCATATGTGCGAAAGGACAGTTTCTGTGGATCAATTAGGGTCCACCAAAAATCTCGAACTACCAAGTGTAAGTAGCGCTCTCATTGCTTTGTGGAACACCAATGGCACAGAAGAATTCCTAACACCCTCCGTCATCTTATTTGCACAGGGCTGAAGTTGGGGCGCAGCGTGAGCTCTGCATCACCCCAGACTTGGTCCTCCGTGCAAGGGACACTCGGGCGTGAGCAGCATTGCGCTCCCGTCTTCTACGCCTCTCATGCAATTATCTGGGCTTTTCAAACCCTGTATTTCTTTAGAACAAAATTCTCTTGCTTACTCAGTAAAGTATGGAAAATAATAGAATTATGAGAACATAGGAATGCACTTAGAATGGTGATTGGTACCTAGGAAGTGTTACGTAAGTGTTGGTTATTGGCACTGAGTTAAATAGCAGACTGTGTGCTGGGTGTGACTTGCTCACCAGTCTCAATATACACACGTATATATGGAGATAAAGTCACAGCCTGTGCCATTATCTGAATGTTTGTGTCTGTTCATTCCTTCTCAGAACTCATAAAAATTTGGCCCATACTGTGATGCACAGAGACACCCTAGGAAACCCCCTCCTTTCTTTCTGGACCTCAGCACTGACGGCCCACTTTGTTTATAGGTGCTACGTTTTCAACCACGGGTGAAGGCTGAAGACGAGGGCAAGCGGTCAGATTCAGGGAAGTCACGCGGAGAAGAGCTGGTAAGTTATTGGGAGGAGAATAATTTGGGACTCGCTCACTGCGTGTCGATGACGTGACAGAGACCTTGCTAGAGTTCACACCTGAACTGTCCCCTGAGGCCTTGGTGTCAAAGGCTCGATCCCCAGTTGGCACCATCGGGAGCAGTGCAACCTATGGGGAGGTGGGGGTGGTAAGAGGTCTCAGGGCCCTGGGGCCGGAACACATCACGGGACACGGGTCCCTTTTGTGCCTTTGCTTCCTGCTTACGGCAGATGAGCGTCTTCCTCCACCGTGACAGGATGCCTCGGCCCAGCCCCCCAGGCACTGGGATGACCACCCATTGACCCAAACCTCCGAAGCTGTGAGTCAACCTGTACTTCGCTTCTTTTTAAGTCGATTGTCTCAGTGTTGAGAAAGCTAATTCAGACCTGTCGTTCGAAATCAAGACCCAACACGTGGATAGTAAAGATCTGTCGAAGACCCGGACACGGAGGAATGACAGGTGCACCCACCGGAGGGCAGACGCCATTGCCCAAACTTCCTCTGGGGCTTCCCAGCGTCGCCTGCGTCCTGCCGGCTTCCCCCTCTGTCCGACAGAGTTGGGCTCAAGAGCTGCTGCTGGCTGCTTGTCTGTGTGGGAGGGGAAAGGAGCAGTTAGGGCACTTTGGATTTCTTAAAAAATATTTTAATTGGCATATAGCACTTGTACTTTTTATGGTGTACGGCGCAATAAGTCAATTCATGTGTGTAGTGACAAATGAAGGAGATCAGCATTCCCATGTTCTCGAAAGTTTATCATTTCTCTGTGTTGGGAACATGTGGAGTCTTCTCGTTGCTCTGAAATGTATCACGATTGCTGCCGACTCTACGGAGGCACAAAATACAAGGGCTGGGAGCTTGGGTGGAACTGGAGGCCGCTGTGTTAAAGGTTCTCGTTGCCTTGTGGAAGCTAAGAAATAACACCTCGGGGGGAGTTCCGGCCGGTCCTCGACACTGCTCTTCTGTCCGCCCCCACTGGTCTGGACGCTCCTTTTCTCATACAGTGGGAAGAGGCGGGAAATATCAAGAGGGAAGAACCACAGGGATGCGCAGTGTTCACAGAGGGAGGGAGCCGCGAGCTCCGGGAAGAAGAGGCCCGGGAAGTCACCGAGCGCAGTGGCCCGGGGCGACGGGAGGCATCTGAGGAGGCACCCCCTCGCAGGAAGCCCTGGGCAGGCCCGGCCTTCCGGGCCACTCCTGACCTTTCATACCCTGGCTGGCAGGTGGGGCAGGGGCCACACGGCCCCGCAGGAAGGAAAGGCCGTGGCTGGATGTAGGACACTGGGCTTCCGCCCGGTTGGAGCTGAACCCGGAGCTCCAGAAAAGCACTTCTACAGGGAGAGCTCTGCGAGGACCCCCCGCCCCCCGAGGACGCAGCGGGGACCGCCTAGCTCTGCAGACCGGCCTGCGCTTCACCGGCTCCGGCTCACCCCGCAGCTCCCTCGCTAAGCAGCCCCTCGGCCTGTGTCCCCCCAGAGCCCCCTCTCGGCCCTGGCCCTCCCTGGGCTTTTTAAAAGTCTAACCCTGTGAGCCTGGCGGTCACCACCGTGCCCTGCTTCGCCAGCCCTGTCCCACTGTGCGTCGGGACCGTCCTACGTGCAGCCCTGTCCCCCGTCCTCGGGAGAGGCCTGGGCCAGGGCCCCGGTCGATGGCTCCTTGTCCCCTCTTCGCTGCTGCCCCTGGAGTCACAGCCACACGATCCCTACGGGCTGGGAGCCCACGACAGGAGCCCACGGGAACTGGGCGAGGGGAGGAGCCTTCTGCCGGGCCCTGGAGGGCTCCGGAGCTCGTCCCGCCCCTGACTGTGCTCCCATGGGCCCCGAGCTGCCAGGGGCTCCGCGGAGAGCGCGGGCCGAGCTCTGCGTGGCGGCTCAGATCTTCCCTGCGGCCTCGGACAGGGGCAAGGAGCGGGTGCCCAGCGCAGGCGCCCACACACAGGGCTTTCCTGGCGGTGTCGCTCGTGCTTTGTTTTTTATACTTATGTAGATTGCGTTTGTAAATGAAGATCTGCGTGTTTCAGCAACTAGAACTCCTCAATCCATCATTCTAAATTCCATATGCTTTTTTCTTTTTGGTACCAGGGATCAAACTGAAAACCTCGTACTTGGGCGCCACTGATATCCCACAAATCCATCTTGTGAATTAAGCTCCACCGAATCCTGAATGGCGAAGACACAAATATAATTTCGATCCACATACTCTGATCATTTTGTTTGTTTCAATGAAAAAAATCCTCAGCAAAACAGTGCCACCTTCGTTCAAATGTTCCCGTGACCAGCCCCCCCCCCCATGTCTTAAATCAAAGAGCGACTTCACAGAATGTCCTGGGGTGAAGGAAACCCTCGCTACCTCGGGCTGCGCACGGCGGTCCTGGCTGTCGGCGGCCGCGTCCTCGCTGGGCTGGGTGGTCTCGATGCTGGGAGGGCTCAGGAAGCGGCTCAGCTCCTGCTGCTGGCTCTCGCGCAGGCTGTGGATGATGCTGCAGGACTGCTGCTGTTTCTGTGGGCAGAAGCTGCCCCTTCAGCAAGGGACCGGGAGCCGGGCACCCCTCCCCCACCAAGCCCCATTTTCTTTTCTCGTCTCTAAACCCCCTTGGGATGGGTGACATCTTAGGAACTTCTAAACGAGGGTCCTGAACTAGTTCCAGTGGTAGCTTAGAGTGACACAAACAAATTTAGAGATTCAGAAGCTGCCTTCCCTTCCTTTTCATTTGCATAACAATTACACTCATTGCTATTACCTTGTTTTATGTAAAATTACTAATTTGAGTGCTCTACTTTTTCTCTTCTTATTTTATTCTCTGTTCACTAAACCCTTGGGCCCTTCCTTTCCTGCAAAGGGGAGCAGGCAGAGAGCCTTGGGTGGTGGAGGAAACCGAGAGGCCCGTCTTGGTTTGGACTTGGTAGGCCAGGCCAGCAGGCCCGTGCGGGGGACCGTTTGTCTTGCTCATCCTGAAGCCAGGAATCCTGCTCCCTTCTAGGGCCTGTGGAGGACAGACTGGTCGGGCCACCTGTAACAGCCCACAGTGGGCAGCTGGTCTCGTTACAGGAGACTGAGGTGTTTCCTCTCTTTAAGAGCCTTCCCTCTTCCAACAGAAATTTCTTTAGTATGATATTTTTCTGAAGAGCAGGACAAAACAAATCTTATGTAAACATTCTGATACATTGTGTGTAGTGTAAAGCAGAAGTCAAAACATTCATAAAATAATTACCTAAGGGGCCGGAGGGTTAGCTCAGTGGTTCCGGCTCCTGCCTTGCAAGCGCAAGGTCCTGGGTTCGATCCCGGTAACCACATACAATGCTAGGCGTGGTGACTCACGCCTACCAGCCATCAATACCACATACCACAGTGCTGTGCGTGGTGGCTCATGCCTGTAATCCCAGCACTCGGGAGACAGAGGCAGGAGGATTGCTGAGTTCGAGGCTTGCCTAGGCTACATAGTGAGCTCAGAGCCAGCTTGAACTACAAAGCGAGACCCTGTCTCAAAAAAAAAAAAAAATTACCTAAAAGAGATATTCATTCTAAGCACGGATACGTCTACATGGTACACGTTCATTAATTTATAAGGTAGAGTCTCTTACAAACACACAGTTCAGGAAACAGAAACCAGATCATAAAATCATTTGGGAGATCGTCTTTAGAGACCAAACATTATCATGGTTTGTTAAAATTTTTGGCAGCAACTTAAAAAGTAATTTTGCAAATTTAGTCTCAGAAGATATCTCTGGAATTTGGGAGAGTTTAATAAATGGTAATCATGCATACTTTAATACTTTAAATTCCTGTTTAACTGAGTATGTTAAGTTGCTATTTAAACCTGCATGTGTGATAACACAGATGTAATTGATCAGGGCCACGTTTGCCGGAGAGAATGAGGCCGAGTTGGGATGCAGTGGTCACCGTGTGAAGGAGACCACCTCATGGCAGATGGCTCTGTGCCATTTTCGGGGCCGCTTTTCTCCTGCCCTACCGCCGGTGCGGGAGGGGACACGAGCCAGGTCCCCGCGGTTCACTCACGGCCCGGATGCGCTTCAGGCACTTCTTGAGCCACATGCGGATGGTCTGCTTGGCCACCTCCTCCTCGATGGTGTACTCCAGCTGCTCCCGCGCCAGGAGCTCCTCCAGCTGCAGGCTCTTCCGGATGTCCACGGAGCGGTAGGAGAGCATGCTGAGGGGAGCACAGGGGGCCCCGTCTGACTCTGCCACGGGGGAGGAGGCCTCGGGTGGCGGAGACCGGACGGCGTCACTCAGACCGGCCAGTGCAGCAGTTCGAGGTCATCTCTCACTAGCTGGGCGGCGCGGGCTGGTTACGGCACCTTTGTATCTCGCTCCCTGGTCTATAAAAGGAAGGCAGAGCCGCTTCCTACCTGGCTGAGTGGTGAACGAGTCAGGACTCTGTGAGACACACAAGGTATTGAGCGCCGGCTACGTGAGCGCTTACCCAACAGAAGACCCAGCTGGCACATTGCTCTACCTTTCTGGCTCCCAAGTGCAGACTCTGGACCTCCCTCTGGATTAGGAGGACGGCTTCCTCCATACTCTCCTCACGGTAGCTTGGACTGGGGACGGTTAGCGTGCTCGCTTGTGTGCCCCGCAGGACCCCGCCCCATTTCCCTCTGTCTCATTTATCCTTCTGTATCTCCCTCATGACTTTCCAAGGCTACAAAGCCAGGGCTGAATGTCGAATCCCATTTAGCCCATGGCTCAAATGGCCCAAAGAGTAGTGAGTGAAGCCCACGCAGCTGTCAGGTGCCTCGGGACCGACTGTGAGGAGGCACAGCCCTTCGGGCAGCACTGTGCAGCCTGTACAAGCTCAGAGACCATATCTGGTGAGCTCAGGGCCAGTGCTGGAGTCCAAATTACAGCATGGAGTCTCTGTGGGTACTGGGCCACTGGTCTCTTTTCCTTTGCAAAGCTTTTGCCTACCCCAGAGGAAAAAGGCACATTGTTCATCTTGTCTCTTAACTCACCAAGAATCCCATCCTTTTTAACTGTTTCATGCACTGGGCAAGAGAACCAGGAAAGGGCAAAACCACCACTACTGACGGCAGCTGGGTCCTTTACTATCATGAGACGGAATAGAAATGTGGTAAATGTTTAAATTTAAAAAATATTATGGTAAAAAACATGTTGCCGTTAACCCCTCACGATATTCCTCCTGGCTCGCAGCACACCTGTCCCATTATTTTTCCCACTTGCTGAAGCAGTTCTGGAAGTCCTCTTTCATGAGTATCTCTACTAGGTGTGATCAAAATGATGAATGGCACCGCATGAGTCCCATCCAATGAACAGGCAGCCTGGCAAAAACATTACCCAGTTCCTCATGGACCTTATTCACCAGATCTGGCACCTTGTAACTGCCAGCTCTTTCCTGAAGTCAAAGTGAGCATGAAGGTAAATGTTTTAAGTTGCTTCAAGACATCAAAGCAGCCACAACAGCACAACGAGAGACACTTAAGGGAAGAAAGAGCTGCTTCAGAAAGTGATGAAAATGATGAGTAAATAATTTTGAAGGAGAGGGGAATGGAATGTGTCTTTTACTATGTTTTTGTTTTGTTTTGTTTTGTTGAGACAGGGTCTCACTTTATAGTTCAGACTGGTGGTGAACTCAATACATAGCTCAGGCTGGCCTTGAACTCATGGTGATCCTCCTGTCTCAGCTTCCCAAGTGCTGGGATTACAGGTGTGTATCACCGATATATCTTTAAAATTTATATATTCTCTTTATTTTTCCAACACAACTGGTGGGTACACCTCTGTGCTCCCAAATGACTGAAGGTCAATTACTAATGATAACAACCTATCTACATGTCACATGACCTGAAAACTTATCATTGAAAGGAAAGACTAACATTCTCAGAGAGATGGCTATATTCATTTATATTTTCTGTCCCATGGAAGAAATGAATCATGGAAGGCAAAATGGATAACTTCAGAGAACTTTTCCTTCCCTGTTCTCATCTGATCTTTTTTTTAATCTCCTAGGCCCAAGGGTACTTCTGTATAGCTGAATTCTTCCAAAGTTTGTGACAGAATACCCAGCACTTGTCAGGCACTTGCAACATGATCAAAATAGCCACTGCTAATTATAAGTTTTTTAAACATTTTTTAAAGTTCTTTTAACTTTTTCTGTGGCATGGCCCCCTGTGGCAAAGGAGCCTCTGGGGGCATTTCTTAGAATGATGTTTCAAATGCATGTCATGAAGCACACGTTATTACAAAAGAAATCTTATTTGCAAAGACAACACAGCAGATGTCATTAGTCCTGATGAGGCCACACTAGTACACGTTGGGCCCTAACCAATACTGCTGGTGTCCTTGTAAAAGGAGGAATTGGCCTCCAATACGTACACACACGAACACACCCAAGAGAACGATACCATGGGCAGATCGAGGTGCGATGCGGGCGCTGCTTCTATAAGATAAATACTGGTAGGAAGTCACTAAGAGCTGAGGAAAGCCCCACTCCGCACCTCTGCAGAAACCAACCCCGACAACACCCTGAGTTTAGACCTCAGGGCTCCAGAGAGATGAGACAGTTGGTTTCTGTGTTCAAGGCATTCTGTCACAGCAGCCTAGGGACTTATTACAGAGTCAGGCGGAAGGAGAGGCAGGGTCCTGGGCTGACTTTTCACTTTCCGTTCTCCCTGGGAGCTCATTACTAGTCTTCACCAAGCAAAGGAAGCCATCAAAGAGAGGTGCCTCAGGGAGAGGTCTGGATCAGCCCCACCGCTGCGCGACCAGGTGACCGTGAGCAGTGACTTCGCTTGCGCTTGCACAGGACAGTCCATCAGCCCGGAAGGAAGAGGCGGGACTGTGCTTTGTCCCTCCCACCCTACCTTACCGGATGTCCGGCACTGCCGGAAATGGTCGCTTAGGGGCAGGGAGGAAAGCCACTGCGCACCTGGGTGCTGGAGCCCCACTTTATAACCGTGGCACTGTGGCCTTGTAGGTTCTGGACAGACTTGTTAACTGTGCTCACAAGGCCTCTGAGGGTCACGGCTTTCGTCCACCCACACTGTCACCCCAGCTCGTACCTCAGGACATCGTGGAAAGTGACATCTCCGCCATTGTGCAGCCTCTCCATCTCGTAGCACATGTGCTTGAACAGAAGCTTGTCCTTGTCTAGATCCACCTCCAGCCGCCCGCGGAGCAGCCGCAGCAGGAACTTCACTCGGAAGGTGGGAATCACGCCCTGGCGGAATGCGCAACCTGGGTTAGACCTTCTGGGTCCACTAGGGGTCTTCCTTCATACCAGGAAGCCAAAGGCAGAACAAAACTTAAAACAGGAGCTATTTCCCCCATGATAGCATAATGAGCAGCAGGAGGGGAGAAAGTTGGCTGGCCTCTGGGAGGAGGGGGAATTACCAGTGTGGGAGCAGCTGGAGTCAGCTTGGGCTTCTCTGCTTCGTGCCACATCATGACATGTGCAGCCAGGGACAGGACGTGTCCCTCCGCTGCCGAGGAGCTGACCCACTCAGAGCCCATTCTGTGCACCCAGCTCCTTCTGTTTACCTTACTGAGTACTCAGGAATGTATTTTCACAGGCACAGACAGTGTGCACGTGAATAACATGGATGTCAGGATTTCTAAACATGTTTATAACCACATGTCCCTCAGCCTTGAGTGATCCCAGGTGTGGCTTTGGAGAGGTGACTGGATTATAGCTTATAGCTGACTTGCTATTAGGAAGTCAGAGGAGGCAGGTAACTGAGGGGAAAGCCTGGAAGGTTTTGACTCCATCCTTGCTCCTCTTTTAAGTCTCTGCTTCCTGTCTGCCGTGCCTTGAACAGCTTTTCCTCTGCTGTGTCCCTGTGCCATGCCATCTGCCTAGGAGCCAGCTGACTGCAGATTAAAACATATTCCTTTAAGTTATGGGTGTCAGTGATTTCATCTCAGCAGTAAGGAAAGCAAATAAGACACAAGCACTGTAAGTTGTGCTTCTGCTGAAAGCTCCTTTTTAGTCTTCTGCATGACTAGGAAAGCGATATATAAGATGGCAATGTTCTTAACTCTGCCTTCTTTCTGTGTCTGTGCAGCTCTAAAAGGCAACACAGTCAAACCACACCAGCCCTGGGTCTATATCTCGATGCACCGGTGACTTCCAGCTTCCTGCTGGTCACTAGCATGTCCATGGGCTGGGGCTGCCATCTTGCCCCTGTGTGTCTGATGAGAGCAGGATCTTGTAGGTGATAGCTGCAGTAAAAGTGAACCTGGGTGAGAGGGGAGAGTGAGGCCAGGTCCAGCACACAGATCCCTGTCCTAGAAGGACATCCCCATACATTGGGTCCCAGTGACAGAGGGCTACCATGGAGTGAGTGAGGAAAGACAAGGCTGTGAGCTGGTGGATGGCGCTGATTCAACTCCAGGGACCTCCAGGACCTGCTCTGACTCATTGCTCTTCACTACCCAACAGCTTTTCTTAAAACCATTTTTGGAGCTTCTCTAGACCTTTTCATGGTTGAACATTCCTCACGTTTTAGATGTGAAGCCAAACACTGCATCCTCTGCAAAGGCCTCATGATCATCTCTCCATGGCTCCGTGTTAGCTCCCATTCTGCATTTTACTTTCACCAATGTGCTCACAACCTCTTGAAATAATTCAGAGTGTCCCTTACTTGACATGCCAGAATCCAGAAGTGTTTCAAATTTTGAATTTTTTTCCAGATGCACAAAGAGGACTGGTGTGGAATCCAAGTCTAAACATGAAATTCATTTATGTTTCATATAGATCGAGAAGGTAAATTTATAAAGTATTAGCAAAGAGACAGTGTTTTGACTGCAACATATTATATAAGGTCAGATTTGGGATTTTTCACTCAAGGTGTCGTGTTGGTCCAGGTAAACTTTTGAATTCTGGAGCCTTTCAAATATTTAGATGCTCAGCTTACAATATTACCTAGCATTATTTTTCCTTTTTTTCTTTGTCTTCGCATTAGAATGTGAACCAGTTCTATCCTGTTCATTGCTCTAACTTCATTACTCTAGCTCTGACATTCAGTGCTTCCCAGGATGAAGATGAAGAAAGAGGCTAAGGGCAGGGAGGCATAAGCAGGGGAGGAGAAGAATAAGAAGGTGGAGAAGAAAGAGGAGGAAAAGTAGGAGCAGGGGAGAGAAAAAGGAGAGAAGCTGCTGCTGCTGCTTTGGTTGATCCTGAAATCTTGGGTAAGCTTTGTGGTTAAAATATCAACTCAGAAACCATCCAGGCTAACCACTTCCGTAGCCCACTTAGGTAACTCTTCTGCATCTGTAGTCAGGATGGTTGCTGAGGCTGAAGTGGTCACAAAGCTGTAACACACCGTCCCTTTGCTGGGTTTGAGCCCGTGACTCAGATTCCTCGGCTTTCTGTCTTTGCTGACCTCCCACAAATCTAAGAGGATGTTCCTGGCTGGAAAGGGTACGGGGAAGATCTGCTTTGTCCTTTCCTGCTCTAGCTCTTTAGGCTAAACTGTCAATAACAGTTTTCTGCAATTTGCCAGTGGCCTTTTAAAAGTCAACATGAAGGAGTTGCCAGCCATGAGAGCGCTGAAACCTCTGAGATCCGTCGGTAGATTTTTCTGGGTGGAGCACAAAATGAGGACCTTTACCTCTCTTTTATCATCCACCATATTCCATATGATTTGAAAGTGACGAAGATCATTGTAACTTAAAAGCTGGTCCTCCTCAGTGGAATAAAACAAGGAGAAATTTTCCACAATTATGGCTACAATAAAAGCAGAAGAAGAAATATTCAGAATTTAGGCAATTAGGCTAATCTGTCATTGTTTTTTTAGAAAAGTAAAACCTCTATTATAAATAATGGACTTTATCACCCATGTTTTAAAGCCAAATTTTTAAAGGGCTTTTGGTATGGCTTCCAATTTGGCACATTTTACACTTGGACTAAGCTGTATATCTCGTTCTTGCCTTTCCAAAACACAAGGGTCACGCACACGAACACACATTCTGTGTGTGTAGGCATTTGTGCCAGCTGGCTGTAACTCTCAGGGAAGAGTTCCAGGGAAGTTTTTAAAGGTTGTACTTGGCTCTGAGTGGCCGCACAACTGGGTGAACAACGTACACCTTTCAGAAACAAAAAATGTCATATTTTGAGGCTATCAAGGTAATCCTCCTTGAGATTTGTCCAATGCAATTTATGGGCAAAGCTCTTTTGAAATTAATGATCATAATACATAGTGAAACTCTTGAAACTGCAATCAGCTGTCATTTACGTGCCTTTTAAAAGTCTTTCCAACTTCTGCATTGAGAAGCAATAATTTATTATTAATGCCACAAAACACCCACCCCAAGCAATCCAGAGTAATTACTTGAAAATGGTACATAATTACTGAAGTACCTGAGTTTGAAGAGGTGAACAAACATTCAGTGAACATCACTTACCTACGAGCAGATTGAGCATGATGTAGGCAATGATGACATAAAACGAACAGAAGTACATAAGTGCTCCTGCATAATTTCCACAGTCTGTTGCCCAGTATGTAAATTCATCTGGAGTACAGAAAGGAGGCTGAACCTGGGAGGTGGTCAGAGAAGAGGAAGGAGGGGCAAGAGGAGAAAAGAATACAAAATTCTGCCTGCTGCATTTAGTGAACACATTCCTGACCACAGGTTGTTATCAGCTTCAGCGTCATCTTGCACAAGCCACATATGTTGGGCGAGTCATCTGTAGCCAGAATCCAACATAATATCTCATTTATGCTATGTTGTTGGTGTTGTAGAATCCAAGTTCACTGCTGATGTTGGGAGCAATTTCATGGCACCGTGAAAATGAACTGGTTCCTCTGCTAGATCTGCTTCCTGCTACTTCTACCAGCCCTAAGTCCTGAGTAGCCACTATGATCAAATTACAGAAAGTCAAATAAAAAGGCATTTAAAATCGTGCTGACTTAAGAAATGGGTTAAAGGTAAACTGTGCATATTGAATTCACTGTATATCAAGCAATTTCCATTCCAGGGGCACCATTATGGGATGTTATGGACCACTACAAGATTCAGGTTATCTTTCTTTAGAGCCCCATTAAAATGCCAACACCTCGAAGAAAATGTCCTGATTTCTTTCAGCTAGAGAGTAGTTTTTTCATCTGCATCCCCAAAGCGTTCTGCTGCTACTTTCCCTTGGGTTATATTTGATTTGGTAAATTTTGTCTGGTGCATAAAATTGTGTAGTTTTTATTGTGTGCAAGGTTCGTGCCATGTGTTTGGAATAGATGGCTAAGACGGACCGAAGCTGTCCCTCTGATGATGCTGCCGATACGCATGGTGCAACAGGAGGCCCGTGTGGCCATTTAAACTTAAATTCATGTTAATTAACATTAGATAAAGAACCTGATGTCAAATTCAGTTTCTCAAGTGCTCAACAGCCACATCTGGCTAATGGTCCCTGAACAGGACAGTTTAGATTTCCACAACTGCAGAAATAGCTGTAGGACAGCATTAGTCCAGAAGACAACAGGCAGATGGAACAAAGTAATTTAAGCTGATGATTCACTGGAGTTGTAGAGGGGTACAAAGGGGAAATTCAGAGTACTGTCAGAATGTATAACCTGCTGTCTTAGGCGAGGGTAAAATACCAGAAGGAACTGATCCTTAAACTGAAATCAGAAGGATGATACAGAATTATCCTGGGGAGAGAGGGAACCAGAAGGAGAGCGGATTGGAACCTGGAGACCAGCTGCTGGAGGACCCCTGGGGCTGGCAATGAGCCTGTGGCCCAGGACAAACCGGGGCTCAGAGAGAACCTGTTGTATGCAATAAACAGAAGTAGAACACCTCTGTTTAACTGCCGCAATGATAAAAGTTGGAGGCAAAGAACAATGCTCATAGAATGTGCATTTGTTAACTGTGACAATGTCTCAAATCGGATCGTGAATATTTTCTTCTCTGTACTGTTATATTATAATGAAAAAATGCAATTCATGAGCTAAAGGCTCAAGATATATATTTTGTATACAAGGTCTTGATGTTAACAAGGATAATGCCCACTATATTGCCCTGCTGGAGTTTCATGCCGATGCTAAATTGAGGCACTGGTAGTGCTGAGGGATACTTACCATACAGTCATGCATAATCTTGTTCCAGTCTTCACCTGTGACAATTCGGAAGAGCACAGTAATAGCTTTGCCAGCTGAAGAAAAGTTTGCATGCCTAATATAAAAACAAGAAAACCAGACTGTGAATGGTACAGTTTGTTGAGGAGTAGCATTGTATGACATCACCCAAATGGACAGACTTTGCAGCAATTCTGGTTGCTAAATGTAACTACAAGTTATACTCACTTTTTTTGTATGTCTTCTTTCTTTGTCTGCAAGTATAGTCTACCTTACCCCCTAACTCATTACCATTCATCTTGAGTGGCTGAATGAGGAAACTCTGGCAGCTAACCTTGCTTACGGATGCACTTGGACTAAGCTATAAGAGGGGTACCTCCATGTGGCAAGTAACAATACTTTCTTCCACATGGGACGTTCTAAAAATGAGATACTCCTATAAAAATGAAGATAATCTTTGAAAAATACTTTCTGTGCATTTACACAAATCTGAAACTTTACCTTCCTATATTTTGACAAAAAGCCATTTCAAAATTGTTTCACTCAGATAAAGTACAGTATTTTGGGGACAATGAATGAACAGGAAAAGTGATGGGATTAGGAGTCATTATTCCCAAGAGTCAGTAGAATTATGGATTCTGATTTTCTATATCTGAATTTTTCTAAAAGTTCCTAAATACGAATACCCTTTCAATTGGAAAATTTTCCTTTAAAGTTTGAACATTTTATTTTAATTTCCAAATGATTGCTTCCTTTTCCCTCTCCCCTAAACTTTAACAAAAAAAAAAATCTCTTAGGTCTTTTTCATGATTTCATTACTACAATATTTGATTAATGAATAGAAAGATAAATACACACCAACCTGTTGATGTTCTCTCCGTACTTCACGGTGCCAAATAAAACAACACCGGCAAAGGCATAGCACAGCAGCAAGAGGAACATCCCTACTATGATGAAGAAGCTTTTGTACATGCTTACGACCACAGTGAGCAGGAGCATCTTAAGTGTCACCTGGAGACCGGAGGACATGGCGTCAGGGAGACACAGAGACATCAGTGTACACGCTGCGGAAGGTCTGGTAGTGAATACTGTTTAAACAGATTGGTCCGAGACAGACTCCCAGGAATGCATGACTTAAAATTGCTTCCTACTAGATAATCAATTTAAGTAGCACTTAAAAGCCATTAGGCATGGAGAAATTCTGTTCACACTTTGAACTGCTCTGTATTTTGATCCAAATTAATAAAAGTAGCTCCCTAGCCAGGCATGGTGGCTCATGCCTGTAATCCCAGTACTCAGGAGGCAGAGGCAGGAGGGTTGCTGAGTTTGAAGCTTGCCTGGGCTACATAGTGAGCTCAGAGCAAGCCTGAACTACAGAGCGAGACCCTGTCTCAAAAAAAAAAAAAAAAAAAAAAAGATGTAGCTCCCTAAGGTTTTTAGCTTCTCATTTTCTCTTCTCTTGTTCTCCATTCTTCATTAAGGACTACATATTTGGATTTACAGCAAGTAGGCTCAATTTACTGCCACAAAAACCAAACCTAAATAGTGGCATAATGGTAAATAACCATAAAACATTAATTATACTGGCTATGTGGATTTATGAGATGTATGTATGAAAGAATGTTAGTAACAAAAAGAAAGTCTCTATAAAACAAGCTGTAGGTAGAATGTATGCATGAATATTAACAAATATATACCAATCTTGAATTATGGAACTATATTTATTTGTTAAATATTATTTTTCTTTGTACTAAAGTTTCCTTTATTAAATATAAAAACAATACAAATAAAGGCACATCTGTCAGGATAATTAGTTTTTATTTTCATGGCTGGTATGTTACCTTTGATTGATGATTGTATTTACTTTGCAAATATGAAGAACAAATTAAGCAACAAATAATAGGAAACATCACAAGATAATTAAGCTACTAGTTCTTTTAATATTTAATACTTTTAATCTTGACTTTATGCCATCCACCTTCCCGTTTCCCATTTCTATCTTCTATTTTGTTCTTTATTTATACTTTGAGTTTCTCATTTAAGAGAAATCATGTGATATTTAAACTTCATGTCCGATTTATGTCACGTAACAGTATTGGTCTCTAGGTGCATCCACCCATATTGAATCATTTGAGGGCTGCAGCTCTGTGCACTCAGGATAGCTGATGTTCACTGACCACTGTGCTTTCTTCAGTGCACAGGGGCCCTTTGACAGGGTTTTTCATCACATACTCACATGCTTCCCACAGATAGAGAAAAACCGAAAGACTATCACGCATGCGCCCATCATGTAGGTGTACGCGTTCTGAAATTTAAACAGAAGACAGCCTCTCATCATGTGCACAAAAGATCTCATTACGGTTCTGTTTTTCATTTTAAGTCTTCTGTGAAGGCTACTGAATAATTAGCTTAATAAGATGTGAATATTCTTATAAGAAATGTATCTTAAAGAAAGGTGCTGTAAAGGTCACTGCCAAAACTCATGAATAAATATTAACTATAAAATCAATCTCAAATGAAACTTCAGGATCTGTTTTGCATAGCTGAATTCTCTATTTCAAATACATTTTACATAAAACAGGTCCTTTGAAGACAGAATGTGAAAACCACAGGGTAATTGTAAGACATCAAGAAGTGAGATGGGAAATACAGGAGCCCTGGCCAAGAGGAAGGACTGGTGTTGGGAGTAGGTGGCGGAGGCAGGCTCCATTCTGAAAATTAGCCACATGTTCACTCGTCTACGCTGCTTTCAGAAAACTTCCCTCTGCTCAGGAACACATCCAGTTCTTTGCTCAAGTGAGTGGTTAAAGCAAAAGATGACTCTGCGCTTTATGACTAAGAAGCTTCCTCTGAGAAACAACAATCTCACCGGATACAACTTCAATAACAACTTTGACATTCCGCTGATGCCAAAGCATGACTGTTCTCCCAGCCAAATGAAAACCGTCACAGATGGGGCCCTGGGGAGGGGGTCCTGTGCCATCTTTGGTGAGGCACGAGGGAAGGAATGTATGCACACAGCATCTCTGGCAGGAGGACAACCTGCACCTTCCTTCCCAGCATTCCCAGCAGCTCACTGTGAAACCTAACAGAGAATGAGCACCCTTCCAAGACCAGAGGTTCTGGGAAGAGCAGAGACAGTCAAGCAGAATGGCCAAGTTTGCTTTTGGGGCTTAGGTTTTCCTATCTGGAGTTATCTGGGGTAAGAAGATTACTTTGTTCTCCTTGAGTTGAGTAGCTTTTGGCTAAATATGTGTCTAGACAAAGGAAGGTACAGACTTTGCTTTCTCTTTTTCCTGGGTCACCTCAGGATCTACTGTGGGTACCTTTTCCCTCAGTGCTCCAATGGTAAAGACAATCAATGTTTCTAGGGTGGTGATCTGAGGAGTTTCCACCTGGACTATCAGGTCCCTGCACAGACGTATGTTTCATGGGGTATAAGGTTTACAAGAGCAGCAACTGACTTTGTTTTCCTTATTTCATTCTCAACACTAGCACACAACTTTATGTGCAAAACTACTGTTCAACAAAATGAATGCAGGTGACTGAATGCTCAGCCTCCAATGCTAAGAACAAGCACAGTTTTAAAAAGGACATTCACTGTATATGAGTATGGAGTTTTACACTAAAACAAACTCTTCTTGATGGCTTAAATGGACTCTATGTTATAGAACTGTATGTATCTACTATTAAAGGAGATGGGAGAATAGGGCAAGCTGAAGATGGGACTTTGGTAGGAATCAAAGAAGACAAGAACAAAAGTATTTTAAAAATGCCTGTGGCTGGTGTAATTTTTAGAGTTTTAAGGAGCTTTACACACATGATTTCATTATAGAATGCCTATATGGAATAGGTGGATTGTGAAGCTGTATTTCCTGGTTCAGAGCAAGTAATGCCAAAGACAAGTTGATCACTTCTGGACAGTGGTGAATCTGAGCCCAGGACCCAGATCTCCAAGGGCTGTTATACCCAATACACAACCCCGCAGCCATGGATGTTTTCCGCACACTGGAAGTGTAATCAGTTTAAGTGAGGATGTGGTGTAAATGTAAAATCTACAAAGACTTCATACCAAAAAAGTTAACAATCATATAGCTTGCATGGCAGCATTTTTTATATAGGCAGGTTAGACAATATATTATTAAAGGATTCTCATTTATTTCTTCTAAAGCTTTAAAAGATATCTGTGGCCACGTTCTCTTTTCTTGGACACCACCACTCTAGGTAACAAGTGCGCCCCCTGTTGCACATCTGGCGCTGGACTTCCGAGCAGAAGGGAAGGTGAAGGTATGCTAGGAAAGAGAGGACGCAGGTACAGAGGTGGGACTGGTGCGCTGCAGAGAAGAGGCAGCTGGGGGAGAAAGAGGCTGTGGACGCGGCTGTGAATTATCGAGTAAAATACGGATGACTAAGAATTGGGAAGGATGCTACGCTCCAGGTCAGAAATCAGCGTCTGAGCCTTCTGAAACCAGCTCGTGAATTAGACGGGCCTCCTGACTTCTGTTTCACTTTTCCTTGCTCACTCTTTTCACCATTGGTAAAACGAAAAGTTAGAAGATCCTGAAAGTTCTTCTTTCCGGCTTGTTACACTTTATGACACTGAAAGGCTTAGGGTTCGCCCATGTGAAGAGTGTGGGTTTATGTGTGTGCGCGCGTACATGCGTGTGCTCATGTGCAAGGATATCCGCGGGCGGGGCTTGATCACAGCTGGGCTTTCCAGATGTCGCCTGACACGGGACAGCGGTTGGCATGGAGGGAAATGGGACAGGACACAGCTGAGGCGAGCTGGACTGAAATGCCCCATGGAAATGAAGCCTCACCACGTACTTACCAAGAGAGCGAAGTGAAGCACCACCCACACGACACCCAGGGACGTCACCAGGAGATCATACCGATTCCTTCGGCTTTGCCAGAAGCCAGCGGGCGACATTGCTATGATCTTCATTGTAACCTAGAGAAAAATAATGTGTAGGATATTCAGCATATATCAGCATATATTTAAATCTATTAACTGAAGACATACTAAGGACGTAGTAAATGGAAGTGCCAGAATAGATGATTTTGTTTTTAAAGCTAAGTAGGTAACAGCTAAATTTGCCACACTTTGTGTTTTATGACTAGCTCTGACAGCAGAGCATTTTTCTCTCTCAAGTAAAAGACCGTAGATTTCCTAAAACGTCAGCCACTGTAGGGGGAAATGAGAATCTGCCTGCATTTCAAAGTCAAATACACTGGAAGGTGATATTATACAGCTACATACTAAAATGATTTTGGCTGGGCCACCTGGGCTTTGCCATCACTATGTAATTTCAGTCACTGAATTACAGTGGCTGTGCCCTGGTTGTTGAACTCATACAACCGGACAGACAAACGTTCAGACATTACTATCCACAGCATCATTTCGTGACTAGAAGAATTGAGACCATAAAGTGAAATCTTTGTTCAAATTCAGCAGAGAGGGCTAAAAAGGAAATGCCCTGAGAATGTGCTCAGTGCTCTCTGCCCTGCCCCC
>PVIC010012771.1:0-39148 GCA_004025085.1 Thryonomys swinderianus | reverse complement strand
ACACATCATGGGAGGTATTTGAGCAGAACAATCACATCATGTTTGTTACCATAATACAATAAATGCCAATATCAGTATTAAACACAGTAAATAAGATAAAAAGTTTTGTTAAATTCTATTCTGGAGACTTTGAGCTTATGAGTTACCTCTATGTCTATATGCCAGAATTTAGAATTAATCAGCAATGTGTATACAACATACAGATCATAAATGTACCCCCCGAACCCTTTGGGGATAAAAGGTCACTGGGGAATCAGGGAGGTAGGGAGACAGGAGGAGTATGAAATAGGGTTAGCAGATTTAGGAAGATCACCTATACCCTAGAACCTCATATATGCAAGTGAGTAATAGAGGATAAAAGGGCATAAGTACAACAGTACCAACTGTATGCTGTAAGACCGTTGGAGGCTTTGCACAGCTTCTTATAATAGTACAGAAGAAGAAATAGGGCAGCCTAAGAATCTTTTCCTTCTGGGTATTGCTTCTGACAGGAAGATAGGAGAGGGTGTGGGCTCAAGAGGTGAATAGAGGGATCTAGGAGTAGATGGCAAAATAGAAGCTAGATTCACCCCCCCCCCTTTTTTTAATCTTGCCTGGTCTCTCAGTGCGGCTCTAGGAGCACGCCTCCTGTGGAGGGACACAGGAGATGGCTCCGGCTCCTCTAGGACCTGAGTCCTCATAACGCAGCTCCTGGTGGGGTTGGGGCCGGGCGGAGGCCCTCAACCCTCCGTGGTGTGGCTGGCTCCCAGGGTCCGTACCTGACTCCTCACTGCACAGCTCCGGGGTACAGTGGGCTGGTGGGCGGGCTTTAGTCCTCCGCCGCCGCTGGAAACGGATGATGCCTGGTAGCCGAGTCTGCACTGCTCTGGGATATTGTGGGTCGGTGAGCTGCCTTCAGTCCGCCAGAAACCGATGGTGCCCGGTAGCTGAGTCTGCACCACTCCGGGATACAGTGAGCCGGTGGGCGGGCTTCAGTCCGTCGGAAACTGGTTTGGTTTGTTTTTAGCTCAGGGTCTCTTTCATCATAGTCGGTTCCTTGAAATGCCTCCCCTCTCCTGAATGGCACACTCTATGACACAGGAACAGATATGGTTCGCTGGAAGAGCATTCCGGGCCACTGAGGGTATGGAGCTGATACATATCATCTCTCTGCGGTCAGTCATTTCACTCCACAGCCTTTGTTGGGACAGTCTATCTGGCCTCACCGAGTATCGCTAGTGCCTCCCACAGACGTGTCACCCACAAGCCCCAGGTCCTTAGTGTTTGCTTCAGTGTGTAGCCAAAGGCGAGGCTTAGTTTGGGTTTTCTTGGATCCTTCTTAATATTTTTGTTTCTATTCCATTTTCTTTTTATGGGCTTATTTTCCCATGACCATTTTCTTCTCATGGTTCAATCTATTTCTGAGGTCTTCTAGATCTCCTGATAATTGCTTATCTCATGGCAACTCCTTAATCTACCTTTCCAGCCAAGCAGGATATAGTCTATTGTTTTTTTAAAAAATTGTATTCAATATTAACAAACCACATGCATTTTTTTCCCAAGGGAACTGTTATTGGTATCCTCAGGGTCCCTGAAATATCAGCTTCTGAGTTTTCACTGAAGAGCAGATAAGATTGATTCTAGGTGAAGATTTGAGCTTTTCTCACAGCAACCAAGTATCACGGTTAGCTTTGCACGGGGACATATCAGGGTGCTGATGTAACTTAGAGTGCATTAGGGTGAGCCCACTGCTCAGAAACCCGGATGTGCTCCACTCCTCAGGGAGGCATCTGAACTATGCTGCCTGATCCTCACCAAGTCAACTTCTGGTGCTGTGTCTACATGTGATTTTAATTCCCTAGGTGGTTCCATGTGTCATGGTCGAGAATTCTGCTTTAGTCCGATATTTTATGGACTTGTCATCTGTTGGAGTCACTAGGGACCTTTAAACAATACAGACCCCAGGGTGCCACCCTGGAGATTTTGATTTAAGAAGTGTAGGTGCACCCCTGTTTACGAGAGTATCTAGGCCTCATAGAACTTTCTAGTAAGCTACCCTGATTGAGAACTGGTATTTCAATGGTTACTTGAATCTCAACATCAGACTGTCTCATCCAAGTGTCTGACTGAGATAAAATCCACATGGTCTTAGAAGAAGACGATACCTTTGCCAGTTACTTCTATATCAACGCAAGTGTTCTAGATGTAGAGTGTCACACTGAACCCCAAACACCCAGACAAACTTCAATTTTGATAAACAATAGTTTTTAGTACAAATATGTCCCATGGGACACTTGAAGCACACATAGAACATCAAGTACCTACTGTTCCAAAATTCAAATTCAACTGGGCATTGGATTTTTGTTTGTCAAAACTGGCCACTGATTTCCAGGAGGCTACCTGACAGCAGACTGTGGGACAGGGTGTGGGAAGAGAAGAGATAAAGTCTAAAGGAGGAACATGAAGAATACTATGAAAAGACTAAAAAGCAAAAACCAGTTATGACAAACACAATATATTTTCTTTAAAAATAATTTTTGGGCAGTCTGGGGATTGATATCGGGACCACACATGTATTGGGTAAGGGCTTTATCATGAAACTACATGCCCAGTCCCAAACGTAAGACTGTTTGACTTATGGAACTCATGTAACTATGCTTTCTGCTCTTCTGAAAGTCCACAGCTTTTTCTCTTCCTTGCCAGTCCTCCTAGCAGAGGATCTGGCACTGGTGGGACAGAATCCTCTAAGATTCCACTATGGTCACCCCCGGCAGGTAACTTCAGTGCAGAATCTCATCCTCAGTTAAGCAAGTACTAGGTGGAAATGGAATCCATGGTTCATCAACTAATACTCTAAATTTTTACATTTGGAATTTTCTATAATTGGAATTGTAAATGAATCAAAATTCCAAATATCAAATTTAAGAATTCAATTAAATCTTAATAGAAAGCACAATTATACTCAAAGTTTCAAAATATCTAGTTTTGACTTGTGGCAAGAGAAACCTGTTTCCAGAAGTTAGGCAGAAGAACAATGCCTTCAAAATTACAGAAAGAGCTGGGTGTGGTGGCTCATGCTTGTCATCCCAGTACTCGGGAGGCAGAGGCAGGAGGATTGCTGAGTTCGAGGCTTGCCTGGGCTACATAGTGAGCTCAGAGCCAGCCTGAACTACAAAGCGAGACCCTGTCTCAAAACAAACAAACAAACAAACAAAAAAACGGAAAGAAGGGAGATAGGACAGTAAATACAAAGCCTTCTTACATTAAATTCCTAAACCTACAATAAGGCCTTATATTCCTGTGCTTCCTTAACTTCATCCTACACATAAATCCACCAGCTATTTTTTTCAAGGACATTTTCTATTTCACCTTTTCCCCTCTCTACAACTTTCCTTGGGGAATTTCTTCTCACAACTTCTGAAAGCTCTTCACACCGAATGCCTTTACATCTGCTCACCCAAATGCCAGCACACCCAGGAGAACCGGGCCAAAGTCCAGAAACCCTTCCTTAAACTCGTTTCAATATGTTGAAATATACTGAACCTATGAGGTTAGCAGAGTAGAAAAACAAGTTTCCTTCTAAACCTCTCCTCATTTCCCACTTTGAGTGACACTGACATGGTTACATCTGACTAGGAGTGAAGTAAATGGCCCAGAAGGAACAGAACAATTCTTTCACCTAAACAAATTCCACAGCTATCCTGAGTGCCCTGGGTACACTGCCCTCACTTTTCCCTGTCTTGTCTTACCACTACTTGTCCAGTTACTCCTCAAGGGGGCCCTTCCCCAAACATGTTTTGAATTCTTTGGGCCCTGAATCTGACTCTTGCTGAGACAGACTGTGGGGTCGCCACACCAGCCCTGGTAAAATGGTAATGCTATCATCTCTCCAAAGATCATCCAAACAAGAGTATCAGAAAAATGTTCTTTGCTTTGCAGCACGGTCCTCTGTTCTGCAGCTGGGAAAAGCCAGCTAAATGTTTAAAGCAAAAGATACTCCTCCTGCTTTTGCACCGGGCATGCCACCCCTCCCACAGACACGGGCACCGCCCACGGCTATAAGTCAGGAGATAGGAACCGTCCGTTTGCCATGAAAACATCAGGCAACACTGTTATTCCGTTTAGCCATCTCTCCAAATCACTTTTCACAGGACCTCTTCCTACCTCGCCCTCGGCATAAAACTGAAACCACTGGAACCCAGAGGCAGCAGTTCACCCACCAGGAGGCACACGCTTGGACAAGGAAGGTGCTGCCAATCATCTTAAGACCTGTTGGGCGAGCTTATCAGGTTCCCGATTCCTCCAGTGTAACATGCCTGGCGGTTTCAATGATCGAGATAAGCACAGCTGTAATCTACCACGATCCAGAGCTTCTTCACAGATCACAGCTGTGTAATTTCAGGTAACATGCTTCCCTTGTTTGGATTTGTTTAACATTGTTAAATATATAGTCAGACCATCTGCACAGTATTTTTTTTAAATTGGAAATTACAACCATAACTTCCTTTTTATATATCAATAAACTAAACAGCAAAATTTCAAAGGGATCCTTCTGCACCAAGCAGTGTAGCAGAATGCCTGTCCCACGCCACACCACTGCCTAATTGCACACTAATTGGACAAACGTGATTAAATATTTCAAGATCTTTACTAATTGCCTCTATTTTAGCTTTAAAATTTGCTTGCCACCAACAAATTTAATGACACTGGTGTCTAGTCATCAGCAAAAAGCCCAAGAGTTGCTCTTTAAAATGTACCTAGTCAGAATATTTACTGATTGTGCTTTGTTTCCAATGTAGCTTAATTAGAAATCCAATCAGTTTGCTAAGTCTAATTATACTTGATTTGTAGATTCAGACTATGATACATAATGAAGCCAAGCAGCTAACAGTAAACGTGCCTAAAATGTAACAATAAGAGGAATATTTTTTAATATATGTCTTGTCACTTCAGGAAATCAAGTAATACATAGAATCTCTTGTGATGGGAGTTTGGAGTTTCAAGCTTTGCAAAGTTTTCCTGAGCTGGATTCCAATTCCACTGGTAAAACTTGCTATGAATGATGATGACCAGTAAATATTTCTATGTCTCTGTATTAGATATTAAAAAGAAAAGAGAAACAAGTGCTTCCTTCATGTTGACTCCATGAGTAACTCACAGCATTATTTCACAGAAGTCGCCTTTATGAAATGGATGTGGGTAAAATAGACACACTTGACTACTTATTTTAAAAAATTGCTCTATCTTAGGAAATGCCTTACCTCTTGCATTAAAAACCACAACATTTATATAAGCATATATTGAAATACAAATGGGTATATGTGTGTATACAGACATGTGCACACATTACTGCATATCTGCAAATGTTTGCCCCCAACTGTAAGTTAGGTGAAGTGGAGAGAAAGGAGAAAGCTTAATGATTATTAATGCATATTAAGATGCCATTTATGATTCATCAACAATCGAACAATTTGAGCCAAAGCAGAAAGCAAAGGGCCCTAAATACTCATCACTGCACACCCTAAAATTGAAGCATTTTCTTGTCGATACATTTTCTTGTCTGTGCTAATATGTCACAGTCATCACACAGGCCAGGTTAACAGCTGTCCAGATACTTTACTTTTAAGTGTTAGCTGTCAAAATTAGCAGTGTTCTAGAACTACAAGAATGGCTGGGATAATGTTGATTCACAACAAACCTCAAGAACCAAGTTCATTTCCCTTTCATTCTGAATACAGTGGGAGAAATTAATACATGATCAGCACAGAGGGGCATAGGTTTAAAGGAAATATACTTCTTAGGCATTTCGATAAACATAAGGAAAGATGATTCAAAACAACCTGCAACTCCTCTTAAATGACTGTTGAGTGTTCGGCAATAGGCTATTACTTTAGCACACTTATCTCTCATTTAATGCAAAATTTATCATCTTCTAACTATATGGCCTAAGAGAAATACTGAAATATTGTTGGCTAAAAGTCTCTGCAGAAGAGCAAATTATGAGGGTTTTAAATGTTGTATCAAAAGCCAACCATTTACATGTATTCTGATGTTGTCCTTCAAATGCCTTATAATAAGATGGCGGCACTGTGAATATACACATGCGTGTATGTGCGCACATTCACATAGTTTTCAGAAAATCGGTGACAAATACCTTATTTTTCCTTTTCCTCTTTCTAAAGTGTCTCATTTAGCATGTCCTGGGCCCAGACTGTGTTCCTCTGCTTTCAGCTTTTTGCTTCTTGACATGGTTCCCAATCAGGGCAAATGCTAGCCAAGAAGCTAGCAAAAGCTTTGACTGTGCTTTGTGTGGTTCTTACTTTTTCTCCTACTCTAGTATAAAGTTTTAGTGATTACTTTCCCAGTACTTAACCAAGATGCTAATAACAGAAGTGCATGTTTGCTTTCCAGTCAGAATTTATCACAGCACAATTTGAATTGATAAGGAAAAAAGCCTTCCTCTGCCTTGGTCAGATAGAATGACAGAAACTCTCATTTTTACCTTCCTTCCCAAGGAATGATTGCCTTGTGAATATTGCCACACACATTTTCCAGCTCAGTGTGGCATGTAAGCAGAGAGGAGATGCAAATCCTTTTCTTTCTCTGGACCAAGGTAGGTCTTATCACTTTCATTAACTGATTGTGGTGAAAAGCCATAAACACAAAACATGAACTTAGTTGCAGAGGAACTATTCAAAAGCACAAGTTGACAACCGCGTCACACTTTTAAAATTGTGTGGTTTCTGCGTGTATTTGACATGAATTGAAGTGGGATGATTTTTTTTTTTGTAGATCATGAAAAATACTAAGGAAGGTACACATCTTCACAAATGCCTAGTAGATTAGGAAAAAAAGGACTCTCCCAATGCAGTGCCTTCACTTTTAAACACTGGGAGGCTTGGAAAGAAGTATTTTGTTCTTTTTATTTTTTTCCTCTTGCAGCTTAGTTTTATCTTTTCCTTTTCTTATTAGTAAGGCCTGGCCCCTCGTTAACATTCAGCCAGAACCTAATGAGCCTTGCAGACTCCTGTAATTTCTTCACTGTTAAAAATGCCTGACACTAATCTATGCCATTTATACTAATAAGAGGTGGATCAGCTGATATTTGGTGCAATGAAAATATGCTAAATATACTTTATTGAATTGCATGTAGTTAGTCTTCCCAGTTTGTTGTATTACTGCAACAGATGCACAGTCATTACCTCCGTGCTGTATGTGTGGCAAAACCTCTGGTCTGGAGAGATGAAAAGAGTCAGACAAATAGATCTGTGAACTTCCTTCCCTTTTTGTTTTTTTCATGTTGATATTGTTGACTTTCAAACTCGCACCTCAGAAAAGCCATCTTTTCAGTGATTTTTCAAAGCATGAGCACAGTGCTTCCTATTGAAATGGCAGTGAAATGAAAACTTGACCTAAAACATGGCATTTTATATTAAGTGGACTTTAATGAATGCCAAATTCAAACAGACTTTGCACAGAGCTTACAAATTATAGTCACAAGGATCCCTAAAGAGCTCTTGGTGATTAATAATCTTCTAACGAATGCCAAAGAAATGTGACCAATTTTAATATATGCTAAATATCATGTTATTATTACATTGGGTAAAATCAACCATTTTTACATTTTTCACTACCAGTCCCTTTTTTTCTTTGATGATTGGGACATTTGAGCTTCTGTTACCTGTCAAGAGACACATGACCAAGGAGACAGACTGCAGGTGTTAGTAAATGTTTCCAACATTTGTGTCAATACTTGCTTTTGGCTCACATGTCACAAACCAGAGGGTGCTTTTAAAAACATTATTTAAAATCTTCATGTTTATGCAAAACAGCCATCTATCACTGTATCCTTGGAGATACAAAGAAGGTAGGGGTATAAGCCCCCTGAACTAGAACATCTTTACCTGTGGACATGCACTGCATAATATCCTGAGTTCAGTAGGGCAAGATTCATCTTTTGAAGAAAGTTGTTTACATCCTTGTAATTTCGCACTAGCTTTGCTCATATTTGACCAGAGATCTAGGAACAGGATAGCGAGTGTGACTGAGAGGCGAAAATGTCCAGTAGCATACAATACTCTGTGCTGTTTTTCTCCTGGCTCAGCTTATATTTGAGAACAATCCCAAGCCACTCAATGATGAGGACAAATGAACGTCATATGTATTGTTATTTAAACGTATTTTGCGTGCATTTGACTATCTCTCATCTGGACTCTCTCCTGACCAATACATCCTTGGAACATGTTTTATGTTGGGTGGTATATCTTGCACTTATCTTTAAGCATACTTTTTAGATTTCAAAATGTCTGTCTTTTGATTTATCCCCTAGGAGAATAATGGGTCTCTTCTATCTCTCCCTCTTCCTGCTGGACAATCGCTCTATCTGTGCCTTCTAGAATCTCTCGCCTCTTAACCTGTGCCAGTGCAGGTGCGTAACTCCCCAAAGATTAACAGTCTGGTTGTAGGTGTGATTGAAATTCGCTTGGCTTCCCTTCAGAATCCAGTGCCCTAGCCTCCTAAATCACCTCCCATAATCTTGTGCACTTAGGCAAAGCAAACAAAATAATCTGCCAGGAAACACTAATGGTGCAGCATCTAGACACAGACATCGTTTGTATTAACTGTCCTATTATTATTACCCCGTTCCTTAAATCCAATCAAACTTCAATTTCCACTCTGCAGGGGTCGGATGTTAATTAGAAAGGATGTGTGTTTGTATGTACCTATGTGTGTATATCCAGGCCCCTTCAGACAGCCACAGCCCCTGCTGCATGCATGTGTGTGCCCATGTAGACACAGGTCTTATTCCTAATTAACTTAGCTTGCAAGTGCTGTCCCATGCTTCCAGTTTGTCTTTCCAAGTCATGAACACACATATCCCTCCTGCATGTCTTCTGCCCTGTGTCTCGACATTTTCCAACAGATGTTAGCTAATGTGGATGTAGAAGGTTCACTGTGGATGCTTCAAGCCTAATAAATCTTCCTCTTAAATGCAGGCACTCCACCATCCCAGCATCTTATACCTATAATACATTTTAATTACTTGGCTATTCAAATTATACTAAATTAGATTTGCACAGAACAGCGCCACGGATTTCTCAATTTACATTTAATCCACCACAAACAACATAAAATCGGTGAGTGCACTTTTATTAGAACTTGCAGGCACCACCGAAGTCTGATACCTTTAAAATTATTAAGTGACAAAGATTACTAGCACTAAGGTTCTACTTTGCTTCCCATTAGCCATTTAGGTGACAGCTGCTGTATTACACATAAAGATGAACCATTCCTTGAGGGATGATAGTGGCTCCGCTGTGACACTGCTGGCATAAAGCATTATCAGACCATGGCTGCGCGCGGAGCTGCTGGAGTCTCCTAGGCACCTATCAGTACTCTCATTATCTGCATCACAGAGTGCCGAGAACGAACACTGCCAGGCCTCACAGCTTCGCAGCTCATTTGAGAAGCGGAAATTAAATGTCCCAGGAGAGAAAACAGGCACACTGTAACAGCACCGGTGCTGTACACCGCTAACATGTCGCCCGCTGTAGCACTGACTTCTATCTCATTAATTTAATAGGCTCCTGGAATGAGGATGGGAAGGTAGAGAGGCAGCTTGACAAGGAGATTACCGAGAGGCGCTGGCATTGTGTGGTTCGCGAGCTCGTCACAGAGCCAGGGCTTACTGGAGGTATCACAGCTCTTTAGATATTTGCTGGGGCTTTTAGAAGCCTGAACAGCAAGATGCAAAGGCTGGGCGGAAAGGAGAGGAGAGGGAGATCACCAAGCAGGGGCAGAATGGGCTGATCGTAAACATGATCTATGTGTAGACCATGCAGCATTCCTGCATGAGGGGAAGGAGGTTAGAAAGCAGGAGATAAAATAAAGCTGCATGCTCTGTGCACACAGCAAAAGAATCCCTGGTTGTGTGTGTGTGCGTGCTTGAGCAGCCTAGCGAGAAGCCTCTGCCCTGCTGAAAATTGTTTTTGATGGCACCCTTTCCATGAAATTCATAAATGGTTTTGCTGTGGAAATATCAGCTCCTTTATGATCAGGGTAACACCGAAGAAAACAAAGCTAAGCACGAGAGGATTATTCAGATAAGTCGGACCAAAGAAACCTCCTCTTAAGAAAGACAAAATGCCTGAAGTCTCCAGGTGATGGAAGCAATAGTGGGACTTTTTCCCTCACCTTGAATAATCAGATAATGGCCTCAATTCTCGGCTGGGTAGACCTGCCTGGCGTATTGGTTTTGGATTCCTGCTGTCCCAGAGAAGCAAAACAGTCAGATGCTATGATTATCAACACAGATTTTGATACACTTGGTTTTTATTTTAATAACTGTTCTTCATCACTGTCATTTGTTTAAAGACCTCAAGAGAAACAAAAATCGAGAAATCCAGTCTCCCACACTCTTTGATGTTGATCAGACTGGCTTTTCGTGGACTCACTTTCTGTAGTGGTAAAAAGCAACAAGGAAAGGTCTGCTGACATTTGTGTTACGAAGAGTAACTGACAGCATTTAAAACCCTAGGTAGATCTCTGATCACTGATCTTAGTCTTCAAGCTCCACCCCAGCAGGATTATGGGTGACAGAAAGAGGGCCTGCTGTCCCCAGCATGGTTTTGTCCCCCACTGCAATGAGTCTTTAGGCTACATTACTTCTCCGAGCCTCGATTTGTCAACTGGACAAGAGGAACACGCCGGATTAGCCCACATGTGGGAATTCAAATGAAGTAAGCAAACATCACTGGCATTGTACAGAAGTTCTCAGAGTTATTTCAGATCAGGTCCTGTGATACTGATTTATGCTTCCTTGCGTTTTTGAATGGATTTGAGAGAATATTCATGATAATGGAGCAAACAGGGAGAGGAGAGTCTGTGCAAAGAAAGGACAAGGAAGACATGCAGGGGTGTAGATGGGAGAGAGAGGGCTGTCAGTCACAACTCGTCTTGATCTCCTGGCAAGGCTGTTTCAAGCCACACAGACCACACACTGACTGGAGATAGGAAGGACACCAGGCCCTCTTGGCTAAGAAAAAAGTTCACTAGAACTTACAACTTCAAGATGCACAGATTGCCAACAGCCCAGAGTAGAGCTCAGCTCAGGAATACTTGCTCCAGAGAGAGGCTATGCTGTGAGACTTCATACGTTACTGGAAGAAAAATCAGTGTGGTGCTTTGTTCATACACATATGCATACCTGCACATGTGCGCATGCACAGAGACACACACACACACTCACACACACCCATGAAGGATAACCCTAGTGTACTGAGTAGGAACACAAGTGAGTTAGAGGCAGAGTTCTGAGTACCACAGGCATGTGCCCTCCCTTCTTACTCCTGTTCTGTTAAAGCCCCACCCCCTTTCCCTCAGGACAAGGACATGCTTGGATTCTGGACCCCTGAAGGTTGGGGTACTGTCCCTTTCTTGAGCCACTGGAACATGGGGAGCAGAGCAGGAGCACAGAGAGCCCTGGATCAATCACCCTGATACATGGTGGCCAGCAGCAGAAATGACAAGATGCCCTCGCTCTCAGCAAGGATCTAGCATTGCAGCCAACTGAGGATGGAGCTATGGTCCTACTCAGTCTGGGTCAACATCTTGAGATTTTTCTCCTCCTTCTTTTTAAGGAAAAATTGTCTAGGAATCTCTTGGTTTTTTTTTTTTTTTTTTTTTTTTTTTGAGACAAGGTCTCACTTTGTAGTTCAGGCTGGCCCTGAGCTTGCTATGTAGCCCAGGCAAACCTCGAACTCAGCAATCCTCCTGTCTCTGCCTCCTGAGTGCTGGGATTACAGGCGTGAGCCACCACGCCCGGCACTGTGGTATTTGGTATTGATTACTGATGGGCATGAGTCACCATGCCCAGCATTGTATGTAGTTACCAGGGGATCGAACTCAGGACCTTATGCTTGTGAGGCAGATGCCAGAACCACTGAGCTAAATCTCCGGCCCAGGAATCCCCTTTCTTTTGAAAGAGGCCCCTTTTTGGTCATTTTCCAGAGGGGACTAGATCCTTGCTGGACTCACATTGGACTGAAGAATGTTTCCAGCCTCCCGTGAGAATCTCACCAGCCTCTCCTGCACATTTCTCCACTATCGCCACTGCCACCTGCCTGAATGGCCTACTCTCGGGGGGCTGGAAGCAGCACAGAACTCCAGGTATTGGCCAGCTTTGATCTATTTGGCTTGGTCCAAAATAAATACTCAGCTACAATTTCTTTAGTAAGTAATGTGATAATAGGTTGAAAGAAAAGGTCAAGGAAGGAGAAAACAATAAAACACAGACAGAGGTCAGCAGGGGCTGGAGAGGGGGTGTAAAAAATTAGAATAAAGTAGCCGGCCGTGGTGCTTCATGCCTGTAATCCCAGCACTCGGGAGGCAGAGACAGGAGGATTACTGAGTTTGAGGCTTGCCTGGGCTACATAGTAAACTCAGAGCCAGCCTGAACTACAAAGCGAGACCCTGTCTCAAAAAAAAAAAAAAAAAATTAGAATAAAGTGAAAATCTCAAAATGTCAGACTATTCTTTCCTTTCCCACTTCAAAGACAAGTCTCCTACATACGAATGGAAGTGAAAGAAGAAAAGAGCCAGTGTCCAAAAGGGGAAATCCACAAAGGGTGCGGTGGCCATGCCTCCCCTGCTGATGGTCTATCCTGGCCGCTCACAGCAGGGAGTATGTCACTGTCTGAGCACCAAGCTCACACTTCAAAAGGGAGGCAATTTCCCGAGAGCATATCCATCATCTGCTCCAAGACCTGTTTATCAGTCCACAGATTAGTGTTCCCCACAGTCCTCCTGGAGGCTCAGAGCATTCTTTGTGTCACACATGAAAGTCTCCTGAGCCAGAAAATGTGCTTATCCAACCTAGAAAATTGAGAAGATGGTCAATTGACTAAGAGTGCACTATGAAAACCGCTGAGACAAGAGGGACACTTGCCACACACAGAACACCTTCTCAAAGATTAAATCCATGGTGCCTACAAAAATAAGAGGCATTTGCAGTAACCACTATCAGCCCCTATCACCCAGAGGTTCTCACCCAAGGGGAGTCTTACATCCAAGAGACACTGCCCAGTATGCAGGCACAGTGGCTGGGGGTGTGGTGCTACTGGCATCTGATGGGAAGAACCCAGGCAGGCTGCTGACCACCAGGCGATGTCCAGGACAGCTTCTCCCACAGAGCACAGCAGGACTCAAAATGTTATGTCTTGACCATGCTATTTTATGCCAATCTTTTATTTTGGGAGCGTTCATCAAGGTTTCAAATCAATCTAGTCTACTGCTAACCAAGAATATGATCTTGCTTTCTCTGTCTTCAGTTTTCATATTTTAAAGAACTGGGATGTTGCTATCTATAGGATTAATAATAGAATAAAATGACAAAGTATGTAAAATGCTGAGTAGGGAATCTCCACACAGTGGGAACTTAGCAAACAGAGCTTTCCTTTTTTTTTTGTCATGGCAGATGGAGAAGGCCTGATCTAGATGAACTACACTCACTACCTTTTCATGTTTTCAGCAGTATTCTACCCTCCATAGTTTCTGTGTCTCTGGCTCCTCCTCACTCAGCTCCATGTTTATTACTTTTTGCTCTCCGACCCAGACAGACTCCATACAGACAAATTTAGACACTGCCCCAAATTATCATCACTTGTTTGGCCATGTCTATGAGACTACAGTTTCTACTTTAATCATTCTTTGAGATAAAGCTTAAAAACTAAGGGCTCACTGGGGAAGAGAGGAGAAGCAACCATTCTCAAGCATTTACAGAAAGGTTTCTGTCTAAAGTCTACAAAAGCCCCCCAGGAACAGGGCAGCTGGCTGAGAGCCTGTGGTAAATGGCCAGAAATCTGAAAGGCTTTAGGGAGCAGGCCCAGGCAACACCCAGAGGGTCTCAACAGCTAGGAGGTCACATGAAGGATCTAGGACCGAAGGGGGAAGAGAAAGCCTCCATCAGGAGAGACCTTGGAAATGAGAAAGCTAAGCTCAGAGGACCCCACACTGTGTGCAGTTCTGTCCATGGGTCATTGGCCCACACAGCTCAGCTTTTGCTTCTGAAGAAACTCACCTTTCTACTCTTCAACCTATTTCTTCGCTGCCCTACACAAATCTCAGCTCCTCCAGGGACTCTTCTTTATGTTATTCAACTTTTCACTGTGTGTATTCAACCTTTAATTGTTCAGTTCTCTTTCTATTCACTTCTATTTATTTTTTAAATGTAACCTTTATACATATAATTTGTCCTACTAAAACCATCCCTCATAAGATTAACCCTCTTTATGTTCACATTCTTATAGTTAAAAGACCTTCTATGATAATTGTCATAAGAGCCCTATACAACCAAATGTAGATATTGTGGAAGAGGAAGGAATAGATTGTTTAATAAGTGTCCTACACGTGCCATGCTCTGTGCTATGCATTTCATATAGCTTATGTTATTTAATCCATTTCATAATCCTGTAGAGTATATAGAGCTATCCCAGTTTTAAAAGATATGTAAATTGAAATCAGAAAAAGCATGAATCATGCAGCATCATATAGTTGCTAAAGTGGAAGAATGGATTGATTTTAATTCTTGATGAATATCCCAAAGATAAAGATTTACATGAAACATATCTTACTGCCTATAATGTTATATCACATTATGTTACTATCTAAGTACTTCTCAAATATATGTACTTTTAAATATAATTTTGGCATAATTTTAGATTTTTAGAAAAGTCTTACAATAATACAGTATTCTTATATAACCATAGCTCACCTTCCCCTAATTTTACCATCATACATTAGCATAGCCCAGTTTTCTTTCTTTCTTTTTTTTAGTTTTTTGAGACAGGATCTTACTTTGACCCTGGCCCTGAACTCACTATGTAGCCCAGGCAAGCCTTGAACTCACAGCAATCCTCCTGCCTCTGCCTCCCGAGTGCTGAGATTACAGGCCTAAGCCACTAAGCCCAGCATTGGAAATATGGTACTGGTGATCCACTTGGGACCTTGTGCTTGCCAGACAGATCCTAGAACCACTGGGCTAAATCTCTGGGCCCCACAGCACAGTTTCCAAAACTATGAACTAAATATAGCTACTACCCAATAATTGAACTTTAAACTTTATTTAGAATTTGCCATTTTTTTCTGTGAATTTCCTGCTTCTGTTTTGGAATTCCATCAGGGATGCCACGCTGCACTTCACTCTCCTGTCACTTTAGTCTTTTCAGATGTACGAATTTCAGATTTGCTTTCTTCTTCATGACCTTGTACTGCTCAGGTGTTTTGTAAAATGACACTCAACTTGCATTTGTCTGATTTTTTTTTTCCTTGGGAAGAATCCTATAACGAGGTTATATCCCACCAGACAGTACATGAAATGATTCATTGCTAGTGCTGTTTCTCCACTGTGAGTTGCTATTTTGTATATTGTATGCTCTGTCCTTTGGAAGGGAGTTATTAAAGTTATTTCTACCCTTTCAAGGAGGGGAACTAAATGTCCCTGTCTGAAGGGGAAAGAAGTATTTAGAATTCTGTAAGAAGATCTGTCTCTTTTCAGTCATTTATCTATTCGATCGTGTGTTCCTAACCATTTGGACTCATGAATGTTTATTTTATTCTTGGGGCTATAACCAATTCTACCATTATTCATTTTGTTGCTATGCATATCTTTGGTCTGTATAATTTTGGGGGAAAATTGCTATCTAGATTTTTCTCATTAGTGATGTTAAGTAGAAATCATTTCATTTATCTTAAATTTATACTTTTCCAGCTTCAGTGGTTATCTTGTAACTCCAGGGTTCTAAGATTTGTTAAACCCGTATACGTCACCTGCTGTATGAAAGTAAAGACAGCCCGGCTTTGTTTGCATGATCTTATAAAATGTAACCAAATCCCCTCTGTTTATCACTTCAGATGAGGTTTCAATTTCTTTTTTCCTCCATGATGATATCAGAAGCATACAGAAACCACATAGCATAGACATATCTTTATGCAAACATAAATTTCCCAACTTGAAAATTCAGATGTTAGTCTCACCTCACCACATAGATCAGCTTTACTCTTGCTGCTAAGATTGTGATCGATAGGCAACTTCTTCCAGAATGTTGCTTAGATAAATTTCCAGCTTGAAGTTCTTTATCCATCAGTTATTAAAGCAGAAAAAGTTAATGATGAGGGTGGGGAGAAGGAGTAAAGGGATGGGGAGAATGGGTCAGATAGTTACAGATGTCATCCATGTGACTCATATATTTCAACATATGATATCCCTGAATGGAAGTTAACCTCTTTTTGAATTACTCTTCTCTGAAACTTTGCCAGCTTTTCTTTTCTTGATTTGTCTTGAATTGCACACTGGGGATGCAGACATACTTGCTGGTTTGAAGAACTTCCCTACTTTCTGATTAACCATCTTTTCAGATGCTAAGAACTGTGTGTATATGAAGACACTACAGCCTCCATTTTGGTCTTTACTAGGAAAAATGTACTCCTGAGTTCATCTCTTGTGTTAAGGCTTATGTCAGGTCCCCTTACCCCCAAAGGCTTCTCAAGACCTTTCTCCCAGCTTAGGGCAGGGTCCCTTTGAGCTCCTGACATCCTGTTGGATCGTAGCATATATCATCCTTCATTGCTGAGTTACTAGAGGGAGGAATCTGGGCATCTTGTGTAGTGACTGAGATCTAATAGGTAGATTTACATGTTAATAAATGAAGGAAGAGTAGTGTTTTGTACTCCATCAAAACTTGCCCACAGTGACCTGCTACATTTTCACCATGTTCTCAGCTTTCTAAAAAATGTCTCACAGTTTCCAGACAGTTACTACTCATAAGAGCTCAGAACTAAGTGCACATCTAATGGTTTTCCTGTCCACTTTCTCATCTAAGTAATTTAAAACCATCCATGTTAAATAATTATGAACCAAGCAGAAGTCTGGGGATTCTGCGACAAGTATTTTACACAGAGAAGTGTTAGCTTATTCCAGTCTTTTGTTTGCTGCTCTGCATAACAAACATTAGCAAATAATTTTATAGTAAAATAATTCATATTTTAAGACATGCATGTCTCATCCTAGTAGATTTTCTCTCCCAGAGGAGGAAAGAATTCGCTAAAAGAGCCTGTTGCTCTCTCTCTCTCTCTCTCTCTCTCTCTCTCTCTCTCTCCAGTACTCTTCACACGTCTGTGTACAGCATGGCTTAGGCCTTTGGGGAGATGGGAGTAGGCAGTTTTATTTAAAACCAAAAGCAAAGGCTCTTGTTTAAAAGCAAAACCTTGTCTTTGGATCCTAAGTGACCCTGAAATTTCATGCATTGGAGGCTTGATCCCCAGAGTAGAGCTATTAAGAGGTGGTGGACTCTTTAAGAGATGGGTCCTAGTGGGAGGGTTTTAGGTCACTGGGGGCATGGCCTTCAAGACTCAAGACCCATCCTTACTCTCTTTAGCTTCTGAGCCATGAGAGGAACAGTTTTGCTCTGCATGATCCCACTATGGTGGGTCTGCTTGCATAAAGCAAGCAGGTCAATCTATCAGGAACTGAAACTTCTAAAACTGTAAGCCAATATGAAGTTTTTCCCTGCATAAATTGAGTGTCTCAGCTTCTTTTGTTATAGTAACAAAAAGCTGCTAACACAATATAGGCGTGCTTTAAAAAAAAATATTGTCATTGTATTTTAGAGGCAGTTTTAGGCTCATAGCCAGCTTCAGCAGACAACATAGAGATGCCCCCTAAGTTTCCATTGCACTCACCCTTCCTCATACACAGCCTCCCTCAACAATAACAGATGCCATGAAAATGGCACATATATCACAGTAGGTGAGACATGAGGGTTCACTCTTGATGTTATACATTCTGTGAATTTGGACACATTAATGACACACAGCTGCCATTCCAGTATTAGACAGAATAGCTTCACTCTCCTAAAAGTCCTCTGTGCTCTGCCTCCTTACCCCCTCCTCCTTTCTAAACTCACAATCACTGATGTCTTATGGTATCTATAATTTTCTCTCCTATAAGTCCTCTGTGCTCTGCCTCCTTACCCCCTCCTCCTTTCTAAACTCACAATCACTGATGTCTTATGGTGTCTATAATTTTTCTCTTACCATAATGTCATATGATTGAAATCGCACTGTATGTAGCCTTGTCAGATTGGCTTCTTTCATTTAGTAGTATGCATTTACAGCTTTTCTGTCTTTTCTCTGCTTGATAGCTTATTTATTTATTTACTATTTATTTTTTGCCAAATGGTCTTTCAGTGCCTGGCTATAATATAAAAAGTAAAGAGTGACATACATAGGATAAATACACATTCCACTCATGTGAAGAATTTCTGTAAAATTAACACTCCTGTGTAGCCAACACCTATATACCAAAGGCTAACCAGTGACCTGACCTGTAATCCACAGATTAGCTTCCATGTATGAACCAGTTTGGAAGAAAACTTTGGAAAGACTTTTTTCAATTAGTAGCCTAGAAGGCAACTAGAAACTTCCTTCTAGAATCTACCACAAGTCTAAAGTGAAGAGAAAACCTGGGAACTAATGAGTAGAGTAGTATTTCTTCTTTATTTTCAGAAAGACCCACGAGTGTCCTCCTAGAAGTTAAGAACTGATTCAAAGTGCTTATCTCCTCTTGAGACTACAGGATTGAACTCTACAACACCAAAATGAGCTGTCGACAAGTGACAAGTTCAAGCATATCATTTATTTGACATTGTCTAGGCCAGAGAGCAGTTGTTTCTTTGAACTGAACATTAGAAGTAAAGCATCACCAGACAGACAGTGAATTGGATAGCTATTCTGTGAATTAGTTCGCTCTTAGGAGTCAAGACTTCTTTAATTTGTATAAGAGCTGACCTGAGCCGACCTTCCCAGACATGACAGATCTCTGTCATTAGATCCACACCACTTACAAGGGGCAGCACTAGCCCATACTCTTAAGGCCACAAGCCAGGAGATTTTAACAGTGGATCATAAAATGTTGAAATACAGGCGTGCTCACTCTCATGCACAGACCGAAGACAAAAGTAACCCAGAAGCTTTCCAGATGCAATAGAGAAAAGGTAACTGATACTGTTTTTTATTTATTATCACGACAAATTAGTATCCCATGACAACAATAACAAGCCCCAGATAGCTTCTTTTGTCATACATGAGAATTGTTGCAGCTAGATGATCATCCAGAAGACACGTACCCATCCCAGGTCCCTGGGCACTCACTGTTATGGGAGGACAGGATGCATTTGTAAGAAGAAACACATCTGTATTTTGAAAGATTTAAAGTAACATCATTAAAGGCCAGCTGACACTTTCTGCATAAAGTTCAGGCTTTGGTTTGACTTTTTGGGGAAGTTAATACGTATCTCTTGGCTGTCATCAGCACCAAGAGGTAGAGGCCATCACAAGTCTCCCAGGAGTCCCTGAGCCTCCACCGGTAATGCTCAGGAGACTGAGCACTGTGCCAACCTTTCTTAACAGAGAGAGAACAGCAGGAATTGGGTAGAAGACTCTTGGAATGTTCTTTTGTATTACCCAGCTCCATAAAATGGGAGAAAAATAATCTAATTTTAATAACAGCAGCGAGGTCAGTTTGTTTTTTACTGATCATTTACTACATGCCAGTTACTGTACTAAACACTTGTGAACATTCTCTAATTTAATCCTCAAAATAATTCTGTGAGCTAGGAACCCTCCTCCTCCTCCTTTTACTCCTCCACTTCATCTTTTTTCAGGTAAACATCAAGTGTTCCAAAAAGGAAGTATCTTGCCCAGGTAGCACACATTGGACATTCCTGCAGCTGCTTTGTCTGTCCTCTCAGACACCATGCAGTACAGTTTCTCAGTCTCTAAAGCCTCCAAGTCAAGTCAACATCAGACACTGGTAATGTGGGATGATTACAAGACTTCCATAAGACCAAGTAGACACTCGTGCAGAAAAAAAAGTCTTTAATAGCGACTTGGTTCTTCGTCTTAACCACTTGATCCTAGTGAAAAATAACTGCTAATGTAAGATAGATCAGAGAACCAGACCTGAACTGATTAGTTGAGAGACAATCTTTGAACTACCTGTAAGTATTTTCACAGCTCCATCTAAGAACTAAAACCCACATGAGGGCTATAGGGGGAAACCCTACCTTCCCCATGAAGTACACTTTTTCTTTGCCTACCGGCTAAGTTATACTACTTTCCTTTCTCCTACTGTTTAAAGGCTTGTTTCTATGAAACAAAAACCACTATCACAGAAAATATAACGTATGTTTATCATCTCAAGTACAGCCAAGAGGATACTAGTAAGTGAAACTTAAGAATCAAAACTTAGTTTGAACTTAGCTCTAGTGTTTGATAATAAAAGACACCTAAGATGTTTTCTGCATAATTTTGCGTCTGTGTTTTACAAATACATTAATACAAAGAGCACCCATATCTTGCCTTCAAAATACCAGTTTCCTGCTAAAGGAACCATAGTTCCTTGCTGCAATTGCTGATTGTTAAGGATAATACAAGTTGAGCTTGGAGCATGTCTAGTGCCAGAACATAAGGAAGTGGCTCCAAAAAGGGGCAGCAGTATGTCGAAGGGACATTGGTGCCAACTGGAAAGAGCTCTCCAAGGCCAAAGCTGGAACAATTTGTGCAACAAAATAAAAAAACATTGTATTGAGTTGCAACGGAAAGTATAAAATAAGTATACACATCACCATATTGATATAAATAGATGACTCAGTAAATAAATAAGGTTGAACAGACAGATTTCCCTATGGAAATTTCCGAAAAATAGTTATCTACTACATGTAGAGAAACCCCTTCTAAGAGATAGCAGGCTGGTTCTAGTACCTGGAGGTTTGAAGAGGGGAAAAAAGTAACTTTTTAACAGAGAAACCTGGTATGCATGACCTTTACTCTTGACCAAGTTTAACCTCACCACTGATAAATCATATTGATATTATGTACTCCCTGAAATAATGAAATAAGAAAGGCACCTTACCTGATAACATTCTTCCCAAAACTCACACAGTCTAATCATGAGGAAAAAAAATCAAGCAAACCCAGATTTGTTCACATTCAACAAAACACACGACAGGGTCATGAAAACAAAGACAGGAAGAAAGCTGTGGCTGGTCAGCAGTGACTTGATAACTAAATGCCATGTGGTATCCCAGACGGGATCCTGGAATAGAACAACAGCATCGGGGGAAAACTGTGGAAATTCAAATCAAGTTGGGATTTTTGTTAATAAATGTACTGTGATTATGTAAAATGAAGAGCTGAGGAAAAGCTAAAACTAAGTGATACTGATAACAGCAAACAAATAAAAAACAATACTGTGGGTAGGAAAAACAGTACAAAGGAGAAACATTAATTTATACCAGGTTGGTTCAAACTAAGAACTTATTTCAGCTATTAAAGATATATTCTCAGAACAAAATCTGTTCTCTTTGGAATGCACAGAGAGGTCCTTATCATTTCTGACATGCATGGAAATTTAGAAGAAACATTTAACAACCCTGTTAAAATGGTTAATCAGTTAAAGGCAAACTGCTGACCTCTTGAAGATTTTAAGTGAAAGATCAGCAGAATCTGTGAAAACATAGGTCTCGTATTAATGCTGGTTGGCAAGGAAAATTTCTCACTCACCTTCCTGAGTCACACTGAAAACTTCATTTATTCCCAGCTGAAACCTACAGTCTAAGGATTTATTCCATGACTGAAAACAGCTTCACAAATTAGCATCATTTCCTTATTTTTACAAGACAAGTTCACTTCAGTATTCCTCATATAAATTAAAAGAAATGTAGTAATTCTGATCTGGAGTTGCAAGTATACACCCCCAAGAAGTTGATTTGGACTCTTTCCATAGATTGAACCACTTGGTTATATACTCCTCTGTCCTATCGATCTCGGGCCTCTGAATGGTATAGGGGAATTAATATAACTCCCAACCTGCCAGATGTCAGATATTCCAAGTTCATGTTCCCCAAAATTGAAGAATTAATTTAAGGAACTATGGAAATCAAAAGTAGTTAATATTTATTGAGAGGGAGAGATTTTAGCTCCTGAGAGACAGGAGGGGACCCAAATGGGTTGCCAAGGACCTTACTTCACATAGGAATGTTTTGTAGAGCAAAATCACAAGGTGGATATGATATGGAACAAAATCATAATCAACTAATAAGATTACAAGTATAGCCACTTAAGTAATATTGATCAAATGAGGAAGCAGGTCATGTAGAAAGTGTACATGGAAAGAGTAAGAACTTTTTAAGGAAAAGATGGATCTGGAGGTCTTGGCTACACACTGGGGTAAATGATATCTAGCCAGACTTTATTGGACCAGGTGTTACCACTTATCCTTTGAGGAAGTATGTAGTCCTTGTCTTTTCATGTGTTTTAAGGTCTGGCCTCCAACAGATGTGCCTCTGGCCATAGTTGTATAGTGTTTTCATCTCTTGTACTGACTCTCTCAAGGGCCCATCCCTATCTGACTCCCGCTAATACTTCTACCTAACTAGCTGTCTATAATAATATTTACTGAAAACTTGTTCGACCTTGTTAAGAAATCCTTGAAATACCTGTTGAAAGATCTCCATAGGGATCTTCCCCAGTCCAATGCAAAGATTAGATAAGCAACGCTTTTCCTGCCACTTCATAAACATTACTACAATAATGTCATGTCTTCTATAGAAGAAGAGAAGCTGCAGTTTGCTTTGAAGAGCTTCTTAAAACAAAAGTCCCCTGGAAAAATATGACCAGTGTAGTCAACATGTGTAACCACCAACATCTTTTAGCACCCTTCTTCATCTTTTAATTTTCTACAGTGTTAGGGCTGAAGTGATCAACCTGACTTCAACCAATCAGATCACCCACGTGAGACACAGAAGGAGAAGTAATTATCATCAAGTGGTTGGGAAGGAGTATCAACCATCTGCCAAACACATGTCAAGAATGCTGTCTTTCTGGTGCCCGGGGCTAGGAGCTTGCTGCTCATCAGCTGTGGTCACATCTCTCAAGGGATACTCCAGTGTGGCTGGCATTGCTCACACCAGAAAGCCTCAAACCCTGACTTTCTGGGCTTAATGAAGCTTCTATGAGTGGTTCAAAGATCCTTTAATAGATATCTTACCTGTCTAAAGTGGTCACACAGAATTCTGCTGGCTACATATAAGGGTCATCACCTGCACATTTAGCAGTAATTAAATACTTTTCTCTTTTTTAGTTAAATACATGGAAGTTGGGTTGGGCTATGCTCAACATAAAATTAAAATCTAGAGTTATCTTGCTAAAAGCTAATCCTAACCTTAAACTAAGTCTTATAATGTCAATTAGCCTGTGCTGCTGACAGATAGGAACTAATTTATTCTTTCAATGATTATCCTACTTTTATACGTATTTCTAAAGATCAATTTGATTATTTTGTATTGTTTTTATAAATTTTAATTATTAAATGCAAAAAACATTATTTTGTTTTCATGAGTTTATTTTAATTAAAAGTGAATGCTTTTTAAGAAAAATAATGGTTGCAATACTGTATGTGGTACAAGTTGAAAATCCCCAGCAATACAACCCCAAATCTGAGACTTGTCACACACCAACACAATTCCACAAGTGGAAAAATGCCATCCTGACTTTGACAAGTGGAAGTCAAAACAGGTATGCAAAAATATTGTATGAAAACCATCTTCAGACTATGTGCAGTGTAGGAGGTAAGATCAAAATATACAGTGAATATTTAACTAAACTTTTAATAATTATTACAGTAAAAGACATTGTTAATACCCCTCAAAATAATCCCCTTTCTTCAAATACACTTATGCCATTGTTCCTGCTACTTTCTGAAGCAGTTTTGAAAGTTCTGCTCTGTACGTGTGTTTTCAAAGCTGTCTCAGTGTCCTGAATCAATTCAAAAGGTTTACTCTAATTTCTATCAAATAAAAACATTACATTGTGTCTTTATCCACCTTTATCATGGGACGCGGCATCATGAAACTTATGTCTTTTCCACAAAGTCAAAATGACAAAGAAAGTTAAAATTGGGTTAGCCATGACAATGCAAATAAAGTCATTCCTGCAAGAGGACTTCCAGAAGGCCTACGGTGTAGGGGAAGCTTGAGCATGAGTATAGCCTTGCATCACAGAAAGCCTTAAGTACCTCATATAGGATTTGGGCTTTTTAAAGGAAAAGGAGCACTAAAGAGTTTTAGGAGGAACACATGATCAGGTTCATTTGCTGGAAATGAACTATTTAAAGAGATACTCTTTCCAGGAATATTTGAATTTTAAGAGACCACAGAATTCTTCTATGAAAGTATTGTGATGGCAGAATCTGGGGCATAAGTCAGAAGAGAAACCTATTTGCTTCTAGACCCTAATATTGTACTTTACATTTTGTTAACCTGTAAGACTAGTCCTGATGGACATGAAAAGTAAATGTTAGTATATTGTACTTTTTAAAGATCTTCAAACTCAGGGCCTTGCACGTGGCTGGTAATTGGTCTACCACTGAGCTACATTCTGGTACATCCTACTAGTGGATGCTAATTATATTCTATTGTGATGAAAAAATATACTTCCTAATAATTAAATTCTTCTAAATTTATTGAGATTTGTCTGGTGATCCACAGTATAGTCTGTTTTGGCAAATGTTCCATTTGCTTTAGAACAGAAAGTTTGCTCTGTTTTCATTGAGGGGAGTTTTCTATAAATGTTAACTATATCAAGTTGGTTGATGGAGTTGCTCAAACCTTTTGTATCCTTACTGATTTTCTAACGATTATTGATAAAAAATATCGATAAATCCAACTATTTTAAATAAATCCATCAGAAGGCACTTAGAAGAAACTGGAGAAAATTAAAAAAAAATAGAACCCCTAATAATATTTTTAAAGGAAGAATTTTGGGGATAGGAAATATATTTACACAAAAGTATGAATGAGTATATTTAGGATGGAATGCACTGGAGGAAACCTTCGCTGAACCCCGAAGTGCACACAATTAGGTAACCAACTATTATACTTAGGCCTGAAAACAGTACCCTCCTGTGATGGCCAGGGATAAATTTTCTAATGAAAGAAGTTCAGAGCACACATGAGACTAACTCACTTGAAGGAGAATTTGCCTGGGAATAAGAATCTTAAGGGATCCCCTTAGCTACAGTCATAAGCAGCAACACTGTAATATCATTAACCTCATTCCTCTCACAATGCAAAAGGTCACTTTATCTGTGGGCTGCGCATCCACACACAGATAAGAGGCCATTAACAAAAGCCCAAGTGCTGGCGGCCCCACCAACTCTATCTAACCCAGTTAGCACATTTCCTAGCATCCTGTCATGAAGTCATTGGCAGTGTCAGTGCTCGAGAACTGCACGGCTCAGATGTTTCTAAACCCTTTTAATCCATGACAAAGGCCTCCTTTTATTGTTGTTTTGTTTTTCTTTGCTGCCCTACAGCATGGCAGCCAGTGTGCGCTCCTGATAAGCAGCAAGCCATGCAGATGCGGTTCGGTTTCCTTGTGCAAAGCACCGTGCAACCTGCCAAGGCCTAAATGTGGGATGCAGGGCTCTCCCTCCCCCCACCCAGAGCCAATGCCAATGGCACCCTGCAGAGTGGGGAGCCGGCCAGATAACTTCAGAAGGACACAAAACTAGTGTTTTGCGTGTGACACAGATGACATTTAACATTGCCCAGTGGGGGGTGCAGTATGGTTAATGTAAATAATTTTGTTCTAATCAAGTGGCAGAGCAGCAAGCTCCCAAGTTGGAGAGAAAAGAAAAGAAATTGGACTATAATATGGGTTGTTAAGAGGTTATTTTTCTCTTTCTTTTCCTGGCCACATGGCAGCAATGAAGATGGGACTAGGCTGGTACAGGAAACAAGGCTGATATGTGCTATCCTTGACAAAAGAAGTCCCTGTGTATCCGGGCGAGTGTGATAAAGGAAACAAGAGTGGCTGCTATGAATGGTGGTACACCAAGAGGGACTGGGAAGGAAATGTGTGGAGGAAATGACAGTCAGTTGACTTTTGGCCTAAATGATATCTTCACTGCCAAGTTCAGGTAACAAGCCAAGCACGAGTACACGTAGGCAAGATTCCTGAGCTGCTGGTATTCAGTGATGGCCCAAGGTGGAGTCATGTCAGACACAAGCTAGAAACAGTGGGGAGGATGCCTGTGAGGGCATTGAGAATCCAGCGGAAAAGCCCAGTTGCCAGCAGAGCAATGAAAACCAGGTAGATGAAGAGATGAAAGCACATGAGTAAGAGGTTAATAGTTATGTTTGGGCTAGAGGATGAGAATCAGGAGACTCCATAATGAAAGACCACATGGGAGGTGGAGGAGGAAAACAAGATGGGATTTTGGAAGCTCCAAGCACTTGTTTAAAATCCACCCAGCCAGGGATGCACCTTTCAACTCTAATGGTACATCTGTACCACCACCTCTGGTGCCCCAAACAGCTGACAAGGCTTTAAAGATGACTTCAAATTCTACATTTGGTACAGGTCAATATCCTTCAACTTTATGCCAAATTCTACATTGTCAAAACCTTTCCCATTCTCCTCCTCAGTTTTCAAGTGATTAAGCAATATTTTCCTACCTCTAAAGATATAGTAATACCAGGGATCTGGACAGAGAATAATTTTATCCTGGAAATTTCATTTTCCTCATAATATCCTTTTAGAAAAACAGTCTAAAGCTCTCTTCTACCTTCTATTTTTCAGTCCCACTTTGCCCACACCTTGTCTGATACAACTATCCTGCAAATACCAAGGGCAGAAGGATGCTATTCGTTCAAATACAGTTTCTCTCCAGCTGGAGAGGTGAGAGATCCCAGTTCCACCCCAACTGAGGTGGACAGCCAGACTGAATTTCTCTCCAGCTGCCAATGAGCTTTGCAAAACACTGTTAAACAGGTGATTGAGACACCTCCAATCTTCCTGAGACCCAGCAATCATCTATTGTGCCCCTCGTGTAGGATGCTTCAGATTGCTTACAGTGTAACACCCTTCCTCATCTCAAACTGATCTCAAGGCTTCACGTGGGCCTTGAGCTCCTCCCTCCTGGTTCCCTCTAACCGCCCATTTCTCCAGGTCTCTTGTTCCTGACAGAAAGCACTTCAGAACTCAGATAACGCCCAGGGAATGTGCAGCATGATTGGCTGTTCAGAGGTGCTAACCTGAAAATCTGCTTCTCCTCTTTTTAGCAGCCATGACAACACACCTGTGCTATCTTCTAAGATCTCACTTGAGTCCCATCTCCTAGCTTCCCATGATTATGCAAGTCAATATCTAATAACTAAACTTGGCTCTCAGAACTTTTCTCTGTCCCTCCCTCTTTTCTTCCTTCCACCCAATATTTTAATAGCCTCCTACTATCTATTAGGCATTTGCTCCTTGAGGAACTAGCTTACAGGAATAAATGAGAGCATGTCTTATACTTAGAGTTTATCTTCTAGACATTGAAACAGACAGTAAGCGGGTAAATAAACAAGAACAAGAACGTGTGATAATGGGTAGTGAGAGTCATGCAGCACATTCAGTGAGTCAGGAAGGCCACGATTTACAGGGGACGACCTGTAAGTCATGATCAGAGTAACTCAAAGAGAAGTCTTTGCTCCAGGCTTAGGCAGAACAGCAGTCCAATGAGGGGAAACTTCCAAAGCAGAAGCCTTAACACAAAGACAAACTGGGAAGGTGTGATCATTTCCTTTCTTATGCCTATGCTATAACTGTACCTGGTAAATGTAATGTAATATAGCATGCAGTAGTACCTCGGTTCACAAATCTAATGTATTCTATGATTTTGGAAAAAATGGCCATGTTTGTGTTTGTGTGGGAAAGATGGCTGTAGTTGTTTGTCAGCTGATAGTTTGTTAACAAAAACAAAATTTTGCCAAACACTTTTGCTTGTGAACCAAACTGTTCGCAAACAAAAGTATTCATGAACCAAGGCAGCACTGTACACATATAACAAATAATATGTAATGCTATAAAGGAGACCCATGTTTATAAACTTTCTTCTACACTGGATTACTCCAGAAGTAGTAGTAAACCATAAACCAACTTAATAAATCCACAATCTATGTTTGAAACTATTGCAGAGAAACGAATCCAATCTCTTCATAGCTAGGGAAGTGGAAAGTTTCTGGGTCGTACTGAATTTATTCTATAGCTCCTTTTTGAAATGAATGATGCTTAAACCCAAGAGAGAAATTAATGCACAGTTCATCAGGATTTGCACTTAAGCACATGCCTAACTCTTGACTTTTTATCATTAACTTTTATGGTGCAAAGTTCTTCAAGCTGACCCCTTTCTCAGAATGACCCATGTTCCCCATTATCCATTAACCAGCTTTCTCCAGCTCAACTGAACACCTCGTAAAATTATTTTCAGTATGAGTGAGAAGGTACCTTTACATTTTATGACTTGTACAATAAAGGATCAGGAAAATATGCAATTATACAATAATAATACACTGTTATCTGGAGCTTTTAACTTAATGGGACTTATAGGGAATGGCATCATTAACAGAGGGGAGGAGCAAGGAGAAAAGGGGATACATTATCATGCCCTAAGTGCTGCTGCTGACTGTGTTTGGTTCACGGTGCAAAGAACAGAGAACAAAATGCATAAAACACAAAGAACATACTTACTGTGACTGTGTACCTTCGAACTCTAAAGTTTTGAGTAAGAAGCCGCTTAACAGAGACCATTAGTGGCCTTTCCAGAGGGCAGAAGACAGGGAAGCAGAAACCCAAGAACAGATTTCAGTCAAGCTGAGCCATGCGGCAGGCACCTGTGAGAGCTGCCAGCCTCAGTGGGACCAGCGGCTCCAGCACAGGTGTGAGGCCCAGTGTGGGCCGAAGAGCAGATGAGCTGCTCCACAGTCTGACTCAGGTTTCACCTGGGATCGGGAAGCCACGGTCCATCGGCAAGGGTGCGGGCTCAGCCCTACCATGGCTGGCACAACTCTCTGCTTCATCTCGAGGTCAAGAGCCACACTGATTATGAGGAGGCCTTGTGAGAAGAGTGCAGGATAACCAGGGTATTGGGAAGCCTTGACAAGTCATGGCTGTCTTGCCAGTTTTTATTATAAATATTGAACTACTGGTTACAGTGAGAAAATATTTCTCAATAATGAAAAGCATGGCTTTGAGAACCCAAATTGCTGGCTTTGTGTCCTATTTCTGCCATTTGTTAGGTAACTCTAGTGAAATTACTGAAACGGCTTATTCCTTATTTTCTTCATCTATAAAATAAGAACATGGTAACAAATACCTTATATAATTGTTGTGAGGATAATTCAGGTGATTAAGATTCTCAGACTCATGTTTGAGTTGCAATAAATATATGATGATTCCTTACTAGTATCTTAATTTGAGAAACAACTAAGAAACTTACTGTATAAAACATAAAGACCTCAATGGAATCCTTATTCCTGGGGACAATTTATGACAAGAAAAATTCTATAACAAGAAAAATTACCCAAACATAGCCAGGGATGGTGCTACATGCCTGTAATTTCAGCATTTGGGGGAACTGAGGCAGAGAATCACAAACTTGAGCCCTCATCAGTGAGTAGGACCTTGTCTCAAAAAATAAATACAGCTGGGGAGGTAGTTCATGGCAAAGGCCCTAGGTTCGATCCAATCTTTGGTATGATGAAAATAAAAAACACACATGCACACACCACACACACACACACACACACACAATAACAGACCCAGTGTAATACTTGCTGAAAAGAAACAGATTTAAAACCAGAATATGAATTAGTTATACCATTAGAGAGGCTTTAGGAAAGACCACTGCTTATGAATGTTTTGCATATTAAAGTACATCAAAAATTATGTTCAGCAATATAGAGAGATGAAAAATAAGAAAGGAAGAAAAGGAGAGAGAGAGAGAATAGGTACCAGTTCCCATGACTATGGAAGCCAAGAAACTACATGCTCTGTAAGCTGAGCAGCCAGGAAAAGCAGTGGTAAGACTCAGAATGAGTTCTCAGGCCCGAGAATTGGCAGTGAGGGCTCTAAGTCCTGTGCCTAGTCTAAGAGCCTAAGAACTAGTAGCACCAGTGCCTCTGAGGGCAGGAAAAGATGCCTGCTGCAGCACAAGCAGAGAGGATGAATATGCTTTTTCCACTTTTTTGTTCTCTTAGGGTCCTGAAAGGACTGGATGATTTCTCTACCCACATTGGTGAGGATGCATCTTCCTAGCTTCCTGAGTTAAATGCCAGCCTCTTCTGAGAATAGCCTCACAGACATAGCCAGAAATGATCTTTTCCCAGCCATCTGGGCATCTCTTAGCCCAGTCCAGTTGACACATAAAATTAATCATCACAAATGTCTTGTTCTTTGTTTCTCATCAGATGGAGCAATTTCTTCCATTTTTTCCCAGTGCTAACACTCAATGGTAGCCAATCACTGGCTGGCCAATTTTCTCTTCACAAAGACTTTAAAACAGCCTTGCAGACATGTCCCACAGGGGAGCTGAGAAGCACTTATGCAGAGCTCCAGAGAAGTGAAAATGCTAATCATGCAACTGATGAGCTGTCCCTATACTTGGTGAGCTTTACAGGAACCCAAATCAGGGCCCTACATCAGGGAGACTTGGTCAGAACATCTATGGGTGGGACCCAGGCATCCATGTGCCATAAAGACTTGCCAAGGAATTCTGATGTGCAGTGAGTTAACAAGTTGGAACCAATCAATGCTTTTATTTACATATATAGACACTGAGACTCATAAAGGGATTTCCTCAAAGGCACAGAAGGCTACCACATGGCAGAGCCAGGGCAAGTCAAATACACCTTAATCCAAGCAAAGGGCCAGTGGTTCTCAAATAGGCAGGGAGGACTGCAGGAAAAAGGTGCATATTAGCATCACATGCGATTCTATTCCAAAGAGCCACACCTCCACCATCACTACCACTCCTTTCTGTCCAGGATGTAGCATGATTCTAACATACCCCTTTAGCTCAACAGCAATTTGGAATGGGATATCTGGTCCCATTCTAATGCTGCGGCCTAGAATACCTTTTAAAAGCTATTAATTCTTACCTGAATCTAGGGTAGAGATACTCTGATGCCCACATGGCCAGTTACTGATGATGAAATTTAGGTCTGGCTGAGCCAACTGCACCACACACCAGTCTCCTAGGTCCTCAGAGAGCCCTCGGCCCTCAGTAGACTAAGTTGAGACCAAACTGAGCACTGAGCTAAAGGACACACCACACCCAGAGAGGGCCTGGTCCTCCCCAGTGATGGGCCCCTCCTCTGACAACCATAGACCAATCCCCAACTGCAAACTCCTCCCACCACTTGTGCTATACAATGCCCTACACTGCATTCATTAAAGGGAAATGTTCCAGAAACCTCCCCAGAGTCTGGTGTGCATGTGTAACTCTGCGCCTCACCCTCTCATGTGCAGCCCCTTGACAACAACAAGTTACTGAAGTAGTATCATGCTATTCAGGTCTAACAAAAGTTGGGTTAAAAATGGGCAATGATGACAATTACAGCCTTTGTTTAGAGGTCCCCCCAAGTATTGTGTTTTCTTAGGCAGCTGAATCTACAGTGTGTGACTGATTCATGGCAGAGCGAGGCCCAAAGGCACTAGGATTAGGGTTGCAAGCACTACCTGCCCTAACTATTCTGAATAAGACAAGAGGGACAGAAAGATGCTGTTAAGGCCTTTTGTTACTTTGCTCTCTTGTGTGGGCCATGTTGTTTCTCCTCTGAGAGGTTTGTCTGCCATGTTGTCCCTGCTTTGGAACCAGCCACTTATAGACTGAAACTCTGCGAACTATGAGCAAGTGAACCTCATACCCTTTAACTGTGAGTGTTAGGCATTTTGTCTCATCCCCCAGAAAAAAGTAACTAATACACTGAGGGTGTCTGGAAAAGAGGTGTTCGGGTGGGACTAATATAAATGCCAGGGAGGAAAAGTCTATGGACATCTGAGATCTTCTTCCCAGGCATGGGCAGGATTTTTTAGTATGTCTTGTAAATTCCTGTTATTTATGAAAATGCAGTGGGAGTTAAGATTCCTTAGTCTCTCCAGCCTTGATTTGCTTATGTAATCCTGGCATTTATCCCTAATATGTTAATACCAGACATGGGGTGGATATGAACATAATTCAGACACAACAATTGTGTTTTATAGACACACTGGCCACTATACCTTTCATACTGTATCAAGGTTCAGAAGAGAAAGAACACCAGCTGAGATCTTGAAAGCAGACATTAATGCCAATATGTTCTCTCCTTGTTTATTAATAACACCCAGTTATGCTTAGAGAGTCTTGATTGTTTGCAAGATGGCCTATTTGGCTGAGGGGGATGCTAAAATTGGGAGTTCACTGAATGAACGATAGGATAACTGGGAAGAAACGCAGCAAATATAAAATAAGTTTGTAGGTCAAGGTTTAGTCTTTGATTGCCCACTCCCATGAGGCTTTTAGACAAATGACCAACAATATGCCCTAAAATCCTTCCAGCCAGACTATTGCAAAACTCATCTTTCTAGCAGTCAGATTAATAGAGTGTGATCTATTTCACTGCCAGTGGCATCTCTAGAGTAAGTAAATGGCCTACTGCAGCCACAGCTCTCTGTCTCCAACAATGACCTTCTGTTCATGCTGGATCAGTGGGAGACTGCCGTCTGGATGGGGCTCTTTCCAAGGGGTCCCAGATCCTTGTTTCTGGGGCAGCAGCCTTATGCTCAAAGTGTGCTGCAATATAAAAAACTGGGCTTTTACAGAAAGCATTCCTTTGTTTGCTTTCTAGCTTAGTTCGCCATCTATAAAGATTCCACAGAGTTGATGTTTCCGTTCCTTTAATCCAGCATTTGGGATGACACAGCCCCAGCCCAGCTGTCTCCCAAGCAAAGGGGTGTGTGTAAATGTTGCCCAGTGTTCTCAGCCTCTTTTCTTTCTTTGGGTCGGAAGCAAGGCTGTCACATTGTATGTTGTTATTTAAGGGATATGCTGAGATGTTTCCTTTCTGCAGTGGCAAAGATCTTTTCAAGGGAGCCTCTTTATTCCTCTGACATTTCCACTCTTGAAAAGCTGACCCAGTTCCCGCAGAATAACAAAAGAAGCACACAGAGAAAACAGATTCCCCTGGGGGACCGATAAACCCAGGTGAACTCTGGCCAACTGAGTTTCCTTCAGAGAGTTTGGGCAAGCTGCCAGGAAGCTAAGGACAACAGTCACATCTCAAAGATAATATGGACAAATGAGGATCTGCTCAGCTTTGAGCTGTTTTTCAGGATCTGTCTTTGATATCAATCCACGGGAGGGCTCATTCAACCCCATGCTCAGCGTGTGTGTGTGTGTGTGTGTGTGTGCCCGCGCGTGTATGCATGTGTGTAAGTCTGGACATCTAGTCTAGTCTACCAGGTGTCTCCCTTTAGACCCATGGGAGTTTAGCTGAGGCCCAATGAATCAGTCACCTTCAGTCTGTGTTTCTGAATCACTATAAATGAACCAGAGCAGCCTCCAAGGATCCCATACACAGGTCAGCTCTCACCCACCACAAACCGGCCTCTCCAGAAATTATTAATACTTTGAATTGTAGAATCTGGGAAAAAGAATGAACTTTGTCCTGTTCAACTCAAACTTTCAATGTAATTATTTGTGTAATCATTGCTCAGAAAAATGCTAGAAATCGGCTTTTTTTCTAATTTATTCTTCCTCCCTTCCTTTCTTTTTGCTGTGCTGGAGATTGAATCCAGGGCCTCACTCATGCCAGGTAAGTTCTCTGCCACAAGCCACATCCCCAGCCCTTTAAAAACATTTATTTTGACACAGGATATTACTACACTGTCCAGGATGGTCTCCAATTTGCAATCCTCAGCTTCCCCCTCCCTGAGCGCTGGAATGACAGGTGTGCACTGTGCCACCCACTCACCATACCCACACCTGGGTGCTTTATTAACTTTACTTGTCCCTCTGCTCAGATACGTTGCATACTCCAACTGTTCAGCCTTTTCTGATAACAGAACAAGACAAATGCTGAACACCTAATTTCCTTCTCCTCTGCATTCGTTTTATGATGTGTCCGAAATTTAGAGCTATTATTGCAGTTGTGACTGACACAGAATTAGCAACTTGAAGGCCAACACCATTTTTTCAGCAGCAGAATACACAGAAAAAAGATAATTCTTCCTTAGGATATGTGTTCTTTTCATCAGACTCGGTGGCCAAAGAAAACCAGCAGAGGCAGGTACTTTTTCTCTTAGACAACGTTCCCTATTTTTTATCTCTTCAGTCCTGTTCTTTACCTCTTTGTAGTATATCATTTTCATTTACTCATTAAGTATATATTTTCTATACAGAACTAGAAAAAATAAAGTGTCCCTTTGCCCTCTAGAAGGTGATACTCAGGTCAGGTAGACAAACAGGAGATCACTACGACATTCAGTACACCTGAGAGAGGGGCAGGGATGGTGTCGCAGAGGAAATTTCCCAAGGATGTCACATTCAGATTGAGATTTTAAGAACAAATAGGAGTTTTTGAAGTGGACACTGGTAAAGGCAACTGTGGGACAGCATATATAAATGGCCATAATCAAAATAACACTCAGGCTTCCATGGGAGCAGCTAGTGGCTGAGTAAGACAGAGGCTGGCCTGATAAGCAAGGGGCCTGTCTGTGCAGGTGTGTTAGCAAGGTAATCGCAGTGCAGTGTGAGAGTGAACGAGCGGCCACCTGACCCTCACGGTCATTGCACCAATGCACACTGGGCATTCCTCTGTGCTGCATACTGCTCTAAGGGGTGGCAGGGTGGCACAGGGCAGAGCCATACACTCAATTGCCTATCGCCCATTCACAGTCCCTCAGGGAAAATGAAGCAGAATCAATATTTCTATTTCAACTTGGATTGATTTTTTAAAAATTCATGTATATTTTATACAGACAGATCAGTAGAAGAGTCAAGATTAGAACTCAGACCTACAGTTGAGCCCTTCACCTCTGTGGAATCCATGGGTAGCAGAAGGTAGTAATGAAGAGGGGAGCATCAAAGGTATCAAATGACCCGGTGAGGGAATCTTGGAAATAATGATGGGAGAGTGTGTTCTATGCACTCACACTCATGTGTCTTATGTGCACATGGACAGTCTAGACTAAAATGGGCATCTGAGTAGAACAGGCAGGTGAGGAATGAAGGTGATATAGCCCTGGCCATCATCACGCTGAAGAAGACCATACGCCTTGTCCCCTTCACAGCTAGAGAGAAGCTGTCTCTAGCCCTGTGCCAGCTTCATGAACACGTGGGACTGCCAAGCCACCTGGGGGTCCTACTATTGGTTATCACTCAGTTTTCTTTATGCCTAATCCATGTTCACTTATAGAGAGGAGGAAACGATGTATTTAATACTTCTTATGGGCTACGGTTTTGCATCTGTTTTCACCTCTTTCATCACTTTTAAGCTTCTTCATGACCTTCCAATTTCTTTTGAGCTAACAGAGACTCAGAAAAGATAAACTGCTTGGCAGCATCACAGGGTTTATATGTAACTGTTTTAGCGTCCCACCAGTGGAACACAATACCCAATTCTAACAATGAGAAGAAGGAAAGGTTTAATTTGACTCACAGTTGCAGGGGAGTCAGGCCGTGGCTATGTGGCTCTGAAGTAGCAACATCATGGTGGAAAGGCATGCCAGAGAAAAGATGCTTCAATCATGGTGGTCAAGAAGCAGAACCTGGGGAAAGAGGTAAGAACGGAAAGGGTAAAATATCCGACAAGTACCCAAGGTTGTGCTTCTATGGCCTCCAGAGAGACAGAAGTGTACTTTAATAAGCCCCCCGATGGCCCTCAAGCCAGTCCAGTTGACAATACACTTTAACCACCAGACTAGCCATTTTTGCCATGAAAGGTATATGGGTCAAGTGAGGGTATTGGAATTCAAGTTGGTCTGTGTATTGGCTCTTGGATACAGAAGCAATGCAGAGTCGTGTTGGAAATGTTTCCTACTTTTCTTAGTTTCAATTTCCTTATTTGTAAAATAGGGATAATAATAACTTCAAAGGTTCACTAGGATTAAATGATACTATGATTTTAATGTGATTAACTCCTTACTTCACATGTAACAAGCACTCAAAACATAATAGCTATCCTAATAAATGGTGTAGTTGAGAGTGAAGCCTTTCTCTACTGCATCATTTCCACAGAAAAACTTGGCAAGTTTTCTTTTCTGTTTTTTCAGCTCTACCCTCTAATCACAGAGATGCTGCCAGTTCAAGGCCAGAGGCTAATGGACCATGAAAAAACAGATTTCAGGTATGAACCACTAGCTGGAGTGTTGTTTATCTGTTCTCTCTCTCTCTCTCTCTCTCTCTCTCTCTCTCTCTCTCTCTCTCACACACACACACACACACACACACACAGTCTCTCTGTAGTTTATCTTCTATTAATCCTTGAAGATAGATAAAACAGTTATTCGGGGGAACTGAGAGCATGTGGAAATGTTTTCCTTTTACTGAGTGTCCCAGGCAAGAATCCAATCCCAAATGATACATAAAGCTAAATGATGAAACCAGCTGAGCATGCCTACAAAGAGGCCAGCATTCAGCAAATGACTACTCAATGCTCACCTAGCCTAGATACCAGCCACATAAAAAAGTCATTGTTCTGCCTACAAGGGCTCAGGGCAAATCAGGACACCCCAGCAAGTGCACCAGTTTCAAGTACAGAGGGTTCTCAGTGCTGGGAAAGTATGGACGAGGGGCCTCTGAGACAAATGGGGTGGATAGAAGGTGCAAGAAAACTGGCTCATGGGCCATCAGTCCTTCCTGGCACCACACTGACCCCAGTGAGGAAAAATGATCCTGAAAAGATGCTCAGTTGGGCTCAGGATGTAGCTTAGTGGCACTGCACCTACTTGGCAAGCACAAGGTCCTGAGTTTGATTCCTGGTACCAGGGAAAAAAAAGATGCTAAATTTATCAATCTTGCCAAGAAGGACTTACAGCCGGGGTTTAAGTCGGCCACCCCAGCTTCCTGAAAAGCAAGGTTGTTACATGGATGGTACACGAACACTGCTGGAGACACCTGGCCAAGTCTGTCACAGGCTTCAAAGACTTCCCTTGCTTGGGCTCTGTTCATATCACAGAGTGTACTCATTCCCCCAAACTTCCCTGACCATTTGTCTTGATCTATTTACATACTTTCCTCCCACTTAATGTAAAGTTTAAATATAAGGTTAAAGCTAATGACCATTCCCATAAAGTATCAGCATAGGATGTTTGGCAAGATTGTGACACTTCATTTGCTCATCCTGATAGAGGATAGAGGTAAGATCAGGATGGAAAGGCACAGGGGGCATGTGGTGCCAGAGCCAATCAGCATCACCAGAGGTCAGTGTAGGCAACTGGCTGTGGTAGGTGGTATAAGCAAGAGGCCATATTCTAAAGACACAGGGAAAATCTGAGTCCAGTGCAGGAGGTATGACAACTTGTACTGAAAATAAAGAGATTTAAAATTTTTTCTTCTTATAAAGCCACTGCCATATCTAAAGAGGTTTAGTCAGATGTGTATGAGTGTGTGTGTATGTGTGTGGAAGTATGTGTGCTTCCTTTAAGAACTGTCAAGAATGCTTGATATGCTGTGCATCAGGGCCCCTGGGGTACCACTTGGTTGCTATGTTTTAGTCTTTACAAATACAATGAATCTTGGAGATAGTTTCACAAGGCTGCTTCTCTGCCTGGCTTTGTGCAGGGCACTGCTGAATTGTGGTAAACCAGATGTACCTTCCCTCTGAACATCTTACATGCAGAGTCTGACACAGAGACTGCCCCTACAACTGAAAAAACTCTGAGCATGCATATAAATCAAATGATGAAAAAGAATAACACTCTAAACCAGCATGGGGTAAATGCTGCATATAAATCTTTGCATTACTGCAACCTCAAAGGTACTGCAACCATCCTCAGGTGCTTTGGAACCATTCCAAAATGCATAGTTTAGTTAAATGCACCTATCCAGATGTTGAAATAAAATTAAAGCCTTTTTTGGACTCCAAACCAGAGAATTCTGTACACATCTGTACATGACTAAGTCATTTTTTAAAGTATTCAGTGTAGACTGAAGGACCTAAGAGAGAATCTCAGAGAAGTTAGAAATGTCTAAGTAGTTAGAAAAGAAGAACAAGGAAACATGACAAGATGAAACCACTCTCCTTATAACAGACCTAACACAAAACAAAAGTTATCCTGGGACAGATTTAGACAAAAATCCCCATGATCCCTAGAAATTAGAGGACAGTGGGAAGGACCCCAGGTGCAGGCAATGAGGACCCGAAATGAGTTAGTGGGAAGGACCAGGGCATGAATCCAATTTTGTACTTAATCCCTTGGTAAAATATAATAGAAGGGATCCTCATATCCTTCACTTTCTGCTCCAGAAATTTGGAGAATTTGGCTAGTATCTACTCCACTTTGCCAACATACACTGCTAGAAGACAGAAAAGTTACTGTTTTCCAGCACAGTAGTTAAGATTCTTTGGCATTCAAGCATAGAAACAGATTTTAGCTATAAAAGAAATTTACTAAAAATATTGGGGCACCTCAATGAATTCAAACAAATTTGAAATAAGCAAACAAATCATCAAAACACATTTCCATGAGGGGAAAACTTTCTAAATAGGGCCTTGCCTTTAACATCACTGAAGTCAACCATTTCTAGGTGTATAGCTCAGCTTTTCCACTGCTTGGATAAAATACCAAACAAACAAAATTTACAGGAAGATATGTTTTATTCGGCTTACAGTTTCAGTCCATGGCCATCTGGTTCCAAGGAAGCAACATCAAAGAAGAAGGCTATTTGTAGCAAAGCAGCTCACCTCATGGTGCCAAGGAAGTAAAGCAGAGGGGATGAGGACCTGCAACTGATAGAACCTCTAAAAGCGTCTCCCCACTCACCCACCTCCTCCAGCCAGGCACCACCTCCCAACAACACATTCAACTATGAATATAAGCCACTGTTGACTATAATCCTCTCATGATCCAGTCTCCTCTCTAGGAATCTCTTCTCCAGCCAAGCTGACAATTATTAACTGGAAGAAAGAATCTACTTATCAACTGTGGTGGAGTGAAAAAATACTATATAGGCACGGCAGTGGGGTGCCCACTTTATATTTTAGGAGCTCTTGCCAAAGCTGATCAGTATCCTTATAAGCCCTAGAGCAAT